>CM047872.1:14778636-14908254 GCA_026212405.1 Petrea volubilis | reverse complement strand
AAATTAAAATAATAATACAAATAAATATTCTAGGTTTTATTTGACTTATAAAAATTAATTTTCGAATTTTACAATTTTATTTCTATTTTTGGGCAATTTTCGAAAAATTGGCAAAACAAGGGGTATTTTGGTCTTTTCACCTCTCCAACCCCAAATTTCGTTTTTTCCTGAGAAATAAGCAATAAAATACTTAATAAATAAGAGTTTCAGAATATATATGTTTTTGTTTGATTTTAGTTGATTTTATTTTATATTTTATCAAAATATCTTTACTAATACATACTCTTGAACCTCATATACATAAATAACTATATATTAGTGGTGATGTACATGGCTACATATACACACACACACATACCCACATATATATACATGGTATTTAGTAAGAATAGGTGTAAGCATATATAGCCATGTATAATGTATGGAATAGGTATTTAGTTGAATTTAATAATTGGATATTTGTGTCTAATACATGGAAGATAATTACACAAGACCATATATACCAAAATCCTCATTTTTCAGCCATTTTTCCAGCCCAAAACCGTGCACTCTCTCTTGCTCTTACACTCTCTTTCATTTTTCCTCCAAACACTTCACTTCCTCCAAATTACTACACACTTTGAAGAACAAAGGTAGGAACTCTTCTTTATACCTTAAGTAGAGGGTTTTTCTTCTTCTTCTTGAGGAGATTAGGCAAGCTTCCATACTCTTGTGCCCAAGCAATGTAAAAGAACAAGCTTGAATGGCCTAGAGTGAGAGCTTTTGCCAAACATACCTCCAAGTTGAGGGTTTTAGTTATGTTGCTAGCTTCATGTTACTTTATAGTTCATTTTATCATGTTTAACTCTTGTTGGGAGGAAGTTGAAGGATGGATAGTATTATGAGCATGATCTTGAAGATCTTATGTGATTAGTATGCTTATTTGGAGTTCTATGTGCTTACTATGCTTTCTTGGAAAACTATGTGATTATTGTGCCTTTTTACAATAACATGGCATTCTTATGTTTTATTTGGATTATTATGTGAGTTCTATGCTTTATATGAAGTAGTATGAGACCATGATTCTTTAAGTGAGCTAGTAGGGGAATATCCTATGTTGTCTTGAAAGTAATTGTGAAGAAAGCTCCATATATCTATTTATTATACTTTATTGTATAGTTTTATGCCTACTTTGATGATTATAGAAATATATATATATATATATATCTATGTACGTATATATATAGATAAATATTTAAAGTATTGTTATCTATTCATTTAGCTAGTTCATATTATATTAGGTATATATCTATATATATATATATAGTTATGTACGTATATATATATGTCTACTTATTATAGACTAATTATATACTTAGTAATACTTAGTAAGACTACTTTAATCTATATATATATATATATATGGTACGTATAAGTATATATATAATTACATTCATTTTATTAGTTTATATATATATGTAGATAATTTCAATCATCTTATATCTATATCACACTTTATATAGTTTATATATTTTTCTATCATCTTTATATATATAAACTTATCTATATCACATTTTATATATTTTATATATTTATATTAGTTATCTTTTAATCTATATATATATTTAAGTATATTTATACTAGTTATATTTTAGTCTTTATATTTATATATTTATACTAGTTATGTTTATATATTTATATTTATATTTTATCTATTTACATATTTTGCTACTATCTATTTACATATGCTTAATAAGCAAACATAAAGCTTTCATTTATAAGTGTGGAGCTTACTTTGCTAAACTGTGATTATGTGCATATGTGAACAAATTGCAATTGTGTGAATGGGCCCATATGTGCTGGAATGGTCTGGGGGGTGTTCCACCGGGACATACTATTAAGTAGCCGGGAGAGTTCACCACCCTTCCATCTCCTAATCCCCCCCTTGGGTAGACGGAGGGATCTACTCAAGAGAGAGGGTCGTAGAACAATACTAAGGCGTATGCCCGGGATACGACCATTGGAGGATAAGGCTGGCGGGAGAAATGTGCTGGTTGTTATTTCGGCCTGGGTAGTTATAAGGGTCACTGTCAGGTGACGAAAGGTAGAAAGTGTGAAATTATATATGTGCTATATGTAACTAATGTGCACTTGACACCCGAGCACCTTAGGTGTATAAAGAAGTGTTTCTACTCAACGTATGTTGATTCCATGTTATATTATATTTTAGATGCTTCCGAAGATAGCTTTTATGATGGTGAGGAGGAGGAACCTTTTGAAGCATTTTATTAGGAAGAAGGATGTAGGATTTTCCGCTGCGTACCTGTTTTGGGTTTTTGCTTTTGCTATGTATCAATAGTAAACTAGCAAGTCGAGACTCTCTTTTGTTGATGTACCCTTATGTAATGTACCTTATACGTTGTAATTAAAAATGTATGCATGTATGTAGCCAATAATGATAGTATTAATCTAATAATAGCCATAAGACTAATAATAATAAAGGGATTTCGGGGTCGTCATAAATTACACTCGACAAAAAATAATTAAAAGAAAATGACAATACCAAATTTTTAAAGGATAATTTTGCGGTTTGGTATTTTGGGACGTTTAAATAGTATTTATTGTTAAAAATCCAACGAAATGTGGAGTTTGTTAAAAGGTGAAATTTGGAAGGGAGGTCACTGTAGTTGTGAAAAATGGAGAGAGATGGTAATTTGGGTATTTTAGGGTGTATTAGTGTAGTTAACCCTATATTTCTAAAAACATGAACTTTAATATAGAACTTCATTTCATGCCAATTAAGATTTTATGAATTACATTTCTCTGCCTCGAAATTGTGTGATCTGAAGCCCAAAATTAACTGCTAGTCCACGACAAAACTCATAACGGGCAACTTATTAGCAAATTGCATATTCATCAAGGGAACATACCGCAAATAATAGTAATAATAACATAAAACATTCCTGCTTGTGTTCTCCCTCACCAATTTGAACTAACACAAAGTAAACTTAAAACCAGGTTCACTTTTTTGGCAGATAAAAAGCTTCGCATAATTTATAACCAAAAAAACTCTAAGGCTCCTAGGATCTTCCATATTTAAGGTACACATACCTCCTTAAAAGTAGAGATGCACTGGCGAAGAGCTGTATCAGCTTCAGCAGCATTATACTCCTGCTTCAAAAGAGAAGCGAAAAAACCGCATCTTCCAGGATCAGGGACATCGATTCAAGAAAATAAAAGTCGAAATTGTACAGAGGATTGAATTACTAGAAACTCAAACCGCATTTTCTAATGGTAACATTTGATCTTTCCCCAATAAAGTTTAGATTGGTCAAACAATTCATATGTTCCACATTCTGTAGTATTTCATTCATGCCCTCATGGTTGAAGAAAATTAATCTCCAAATGAAGTGGGTTGACAGATGAGATGCCCTACCCTCATATAAAAGTTTAGCATTTCATTCACTGTTAAGTAATATATTTTTAAGCTTTTCCACTGGATTGTTTGTTTCCTAAATGTAATATGGAGGCTTTTTATCCCCTTCACATTGCAATCTTTGGAGATCGACAAATAGGTAGGTCTATGCCAACCCCGTGCTTAGGCGCTACCAAACTTTTGGTATTCTTTTACCAAAAAATAGATTGACAGAAATCTAAAAACAATAATCAATAAGGGGGAAAAAATTCACCTTCTCACAAAAAGATTGTGTTCAGTATTGCTTTGTAACGGTACTTTCAGAGACTGATGTTCATAAACCAATGCACATTCACAGGTCAAGCTTGTTTTAAAGCACATATTGATGAATCAAGGTAGTATTAGATGAGTCAAAAACATACAAATTTTTGGGGTTGTGTAACTTCTGCCAAAAGTATGAAGCTTGTACCATATTTATGTCTTCAAAACAATGTCCGATCTCCACTGATGTGTGGTTATGCATTAATGCTTGCATACATTAGCATACCAAAAAAAATTCCATGGTACGATCCCAGTTTTAACTGGACTTTTGTGTCTTATAGAATGTGATTTGTAGAGTGCCTTGTAGAAAGAACCATGCTTAAGCAAAGAAAAAGAAAGGGGAAAAGAAGTAAAGGGCCCTGATAATTACATACCAATAGTAAAGATCTAAAGCCATGACGATACTCCTTAAATTTTAGCCATTTGACTGGCAATGATTGAAATAGTTTTGGTTCTACTTGAGCATTTCCATGCAGAAAATAGTACGTAGCATAAATAATAATGAAAAGACCAAACAAGGGGGAAAACACCTGAAAACAGAGTTGTAAGATTGATATCTATATTAACTCTATGCTAGATGGATGATGAAAAATAACAATTACTGACCCTTGAACCCAGATATTCCAGTTTCATGATCTCCAGTGACCCAAGAGCATTGAGTGATTGTAGCTACGAGCACATGTGAACACAAAACAGAATCAGATTACGGCAACATAATTAACACCCTGGACACATCCATGTATATTAACCGAAAAAACTGAAATATTCCAATGGCATGTCAATGAATTCCAAATCCATCCAGAATATGGTTTAAGACATTACTTCTATCTATAACCTGCTGTATCACTGAATTTGTTTGAGCACTCATTTAAGTCGATGTCAGAAAGGATACGAACATCATAATTCCCAATTTAATAGAAACAAACTTATAGACAAAATGTAGCTCAATACCCCTTGTTTGTAGTGCTTTCTATTCTCCTTTACAAAATGATACTTCTGGTATCTCATGCCAAGGAAAATGTTCCATGAACCAACTCAAATTTTTGCCAGTATCCAAACTATTATATAAAGAGGCAACACCCTTCAGTAACCACCTTTAGTCTATCAATATCTTTGGTCTGTCATTTTTCTTTCTCTTTTTTTCTTTAATTTTCTCTCCTCTCCTATTTCAAGTTCTATATTACTTTCTCTCCCTTCTTCTCTCCCTCTCTCTCCTCCCTCTCTACCCTCTTTCATCTTCCACTACTCTTCAATATAATTTTCTTTTACTTCTTTTTGGAATTTGTTTTCTTATTTTTTTCTTAAAACTAATTTTATAAATCTATTAAAATAGTTAAAAAATGTTTTGATAATATAGATACTACCAAAATTTTTGTATGTAATTAAATTATATTATTTTCTTTATTATGCACACGCATCGAGTGTGTCAATATTACTAGTATAAATAGAACTTTTGGTTTCATTTAAGAACAGCCACCTCAACCAATTAGTCTGAGCACTTATCTTACTCTGTCATTCAGAGAGGAAACCAACATCAGAAATTTCAACACTTTCATAACAGAAAGGAACTCAGAAGAGACAAAAATGTAAGAGTGAAACTCTCGTCCCTTCATGGAAAATTATCTGCTATTTCATACTGTAAAGAATGTCTATATATATATATATATATATATATATATATGTAAATAGTTTCTAGTTAGGAAATATATATATATATATATATATGTAAATAGTTTCTAGTTAGGAAATATACAATAGGCATGAGTGATGTGGCCAAAGCGTATAATGTAGCTTGAAAACAATGTTAGGGGAGGAGGATCTGACTTCAAAAACCTTAGGAAGTGTAAATCATGGTAGGTTGTGAAATATTCTAGTTCTCATCCCCCCTATCAATGCAAGGGTAAGTTGCATTTTCATTAATTTGTTTTGCTGACATCATCTCCAGGGAAAATTCTAAATTGTTTGGTCAAATTGTTTGATGGACACAAATATCAGGGTATTCAAGGTGATTGTACAAACTTGAGGGGGTATACTGTATTTATACCAAACCTGAGGGTAGAGACCCTAATTATCCCAAAATTATATTTCAATGTACATTTCACGAGTTTAATACATAGACCACATCTGGTATAAATTTACCTTCAAATAATTAGCTTAGAGATATCAAATAAATGTTGCGCAATGGATTGTTTCTGTTGGAAGAGAAAAAATATGTTCGTGTCTTATTCATAGTCTCCTATCTCCTTTATATAGAGATGGGAATAGAAGAATACAAGAGTTCTAAACAAACTAGAAATAAAGTAACAAAATAATGTTAGAATCCTAATTGATATAGGAATTCTAACTCTCCCATAATATGCTAACCTACCAAATATTCTATTAGATCTTCTAACACTCCCCCTCAAGCTGGAGTATGCTTAAGAAACATACACAGCTTGCTAAAAAGAAAAACAACAATGAAAGACATAAAAATAATCCTAACAAATTGAAAAAATATCCTAACATATTAAATATTGCATTCCTCCCCCTCAAGCTGAAAATTCTGAAAGCTTGAAACACCAAGATAGATTGAGAAAGAGTACGAGCAAATTGTGAAAGTAGTTTATAAATCACGAGAAATAGAGATAAAGCCATGAGAAGTGTGAGGTAAATATGATACCCGCACAAAGAGAAAAGAGAGTACGGCTGGGCGCACACGATGAAAGAGAAAAGAGGGCGCTGTTGGGCGGCGCACGAGGAAGGAGAAAAGAGAGCGCAGCTGGGCGCGCACGATGAAAGAGAAAAGAGGGCGCTGCTGGGCAGTGCGCGAGCAGCACAAAACGAGAGCACAGGGGGGCAGCGCAGAAGTAGGGAGTGAAGAGAGAACGCGCGAGGAAGAAGAGGGTACAGCACCGGAGGGAGGTGTTCCTGTGAGGCACGCGGCGGCGGATCTAGGGTTTGGGAGGGTGGGATGCAGCCTTGAAAAACAGGTTAGGGTTTCTGAACTTTTTTTTTTTTTTTTGATTTTTTTTTCGGTTTTTTTTTTTTCCAATAAAGAGAGGAGAGGGAAGAGTTAATAGATCGGAGATCTGATGGAGGAGATAAACGATCACCGCCGGCAACGACGGGCGGCGATGTCAGGGAGTGGCGGAGATAGAAAAAAAAGAGAAAAAAAAAATTTGGAGGGCAGGTTGGAACCGCCTTTTTTTTTTTTTTTTTCTTCTTCTTCTTTCGAACCTACTCTGATACCATGTTGGAAGAGAAAAAATATGTTCGTGTCTTATTCATAGTCTCTGTAAAGAATATATGTGTTACAAGTAGGCTTCATTAGTGGAAGTTAGTGGCATAATTCAAGACTTGTTTAGTGGCATAATTATAGGCTTTATTAGTGGGAGTTAGTGGCTTGTTTAGTGGAAGTCAAAAAGGTTTATTGTCCTTAGTTGACCTATTGTATTAGTATATATATGTGTAATGTTTGTATGAATAATACCAAGAAACCATAAATGTATTTTCTGTTTACATGGTATCAGAGCTACTGTTCTTGTTCCTGTTAGCTACTGTAGCAGTCCGGTTCCTGTCCTGCTACTGTTAGTACTGTAGCTACTGTTATTGTAGCAGCTACGGTTCCTGTTCCTGTTAGCTACTGTAGCAGTCCGGTTCCTGTTCCTGCTACTGTTAGTACTGTAGCTACTGTTATTGTAGCAGCTACTGTTCCAGTTCCTGTTAGCAGCTACTGTTCCTGTTCCTGTACTGTAGCTACTGTTGTTGTTGCTGCCCCTGTTACTGGACTGTAGCTACCGGTGCTGCTGCTGCCCTGTTACTGTGCTGTAGCACTGTTGCTACTGTTACTGTTACTATAGCTACTGTTGCTGCTGTTACTGTTACTGTTGGACTGTAGCTACTGTTGCTGCTGCTGCCTGTACTGTTACTGTACTGTAGCTACGATTGCGTACTGTAGCTACTGTTGCTGCTGCTGCCGTGTTACTGTTACTGCTGCCGTGGGAGTGCGTGCGTGGCCGGAAAATTTTTCGGCCAGTTTCGTTGGCATCGTCTCTCAATTTCCAGCCGTCTCAAGTGTGTTTTCGGTTGTTTTGGCGTGATTTTCTGGCGTCTCGTATTGTAGCTACTGTTGGGTTACTGTAGCTACTATTACTGTAGCAGTTACACAGTGTTGCTGCTGCCCATTTCCTGTTGTCCCTTTTAGCACAATGGAAGAGAAAACCATACTTGTCTCTGCTGATGAGTTTGCCAAGTTCTCTCGTTACCAAGAGTCATTGAAGGCGTCATCTACTCCTATCACTGCTATTGCCGAAACAGGTAAACTCAATACGTGTCTTATTTCCTCCTCGTCAAAATGGGTCATTGACTCTGGTGCAACAGACCATATGACAGGTAATCCTAGTCTTTTTTCTACTTTTGAGTCACGTTCATCGTCTTCGAGCGTCACTTTAGCAGATGGGTCAAAATCTCATGTCCTTGGATCAGGCACTATTCACCCTACCCCTTCAATTTCCCTATCATCTGTTTTGAGTGTACCAAACTTCTCTTTCAATCTAATCTCTGTAAGTAAATTGACTCGTGCCTTAAACTGTTGTATCTCATTCTTTCCTGACCATTTTGTACTTCAGGATCTTATGACAAAGCAGACTATTGGTAGAGAATTTGAATCTGGAGGTCTTTACATTCTGGAAACTCAAGTACCTAAAGCCATTGCTTGTTCCAGTGTTTTAACTCCATTTGAGGCACATTGTCGATTAGGTCAT
This sequence comes from Petrea volubilis, assembly GCA_026212405.1. Classification (NCBI taxonomy): domain Eukaryota; kingdom Viridiplantae; phylum Streptophyta; class Magnoliopsida; order Lamiales; family Verbenaceae; genus Petrea; species Petrea volubilis. The sequence continues at coordinate 14,899,797 of CM047872.1, read as the reverse complement.
CCGTCTCTACCACTATTGAAGAAGTTGTGTCCTCAATTCCATAGTACACGTTCATTAGACTGTGAGTCGTGTCAGTTTGCGAAACATCATCGCACTTCATTAAGTCCTAGGATCAATAAACGAGCTAGTTCTCCTTTTGAGTTGGTTCATTCTGATATTTGGGGTCCATGTCCTATTGTGTCCAAACCTGGGTTTAGATATTTCGTTACTTTTGTGGATGACTTTTCTCGAGTTACTTGGGTATACTTTATGAAGAATCGTTCTGAAGTGTTCTCTCACTTTTCTGCCTTTTGTGCTGAAATACGAACCCAATTTAATATTTCAGTGCAAACTTTGAGAAGTGATAATGCTCAAGAGTATTTTTCAAAAACCTTTCAAACTTATATGATTCAGAATGGAATTCTTCATCAATCTTCATGTGTTGATACTCCATCCCAAAATGGAGTAGCTGAAAGAAAGAATAGGCATCTTCTTGAGACAGCTCGAGATCTCTTATTTCAAATGAAAGTTCCTAAACAATTTTGGGCGGATGCCGTTTCGACAGCTTGTTTTTTGATTAATCGCATGCCATCAACTGTTCTTAATGGCGAGATTCCATATACTGTCCTCTTTCCTACCAAGTCTTTGTTTCCCATAGAACCTAGAATATTCGGTAGCACATGTTTTGTTCGTGATGTCCGTCCCCATATCACAAAGTTGGATCCGAAGTCTTTAAAATGTGTGTTCTTGGGATACTCTCGTCTTCAAAAAGGATATAGGTGTTATTGTCCCAGTCTTAATCGATATATTGTGTCTACTGATGTCACTTTTTCAGAAAACACTCCGTTTTTTCCCGTGTTTACTACGTATAGGAGTCAGGGGGAGGAAGATGATTTGTTAGTCTATACTATAACAACAGTCTCTGAGCATCCACTAGTAGCTCCAACACCTGTGGCTCCTGTTTCTAGTAAACCACCTATCGTTCATGTGTATTCCAGAAGACAAGAGCCTCCGGATACACGTCCTATACCAGGTCCTTCGACGTCAGATCCTGATACAAATGATCTTGATCTGCCTATTGCTCTTCGAAAAGGTAAACGCCAGTGCACTTATCCCATTTCTTCCTTTGTCTCTTATGATCATTTGTCTTCTTCTTCCTGTTCATTCATTGCTTCTCTAGATTCTGTCTCTGTTCCTAAAACTGTTCGGGAAGCCTTATCTCATCCTGGTTGGCGCAATGCTATGATAGAAGAAATGAATGCCCTCGATGACAATGGTACTTGGGAGTTGGTTGATTTGCCTGATAGGAAGAAAGCTATTGGATGCAAATGGGTATTTGCAGTGAAAATGAATCCGGATGGATCAGTGGCTCGTCTTAAAGCACGATTGGTGGCTAAGGGATATGCTCAAACTTATGGCGTGGATTATTCTGATACTTTCTCACCAGTTGCTAAATTGACTTCTGTTCGATTATTTATTTCTATGGCAGCTACTTATAATTGGCCTCTTCACCAGTTGGATATCAAAAATGCTTTCTTACATGGTGATCTTCAGGAAGAAGTATATATGGAGCAACCGCCTGGGTTTGTTGCTCAGGGGGAGTATGGGAAAGTTTGTCGGCTTCGAAAGTCTTTGTATGGTTTAAAGCAAAGTCCTCGAGCTTGGTTTGGAAAATTTAGTGAAAGTGTTCAACGATTTGGGTTGAACAAGAGTAAGTGTGACCACTCTGTGTTCTATAAGCATTCTACAGCTGGCATCATTCTTCTTGTGGTGTATGTAGATGATATTGTCATTACTGGGAGTGATGATGAAGGAATTTCATCTCTAAAGTCCTTCTTACATACTCAGTTCCACACGAAGGATTTGGGAAAATTGACTTATTTCTTAGGAGTAGAAGTTACTAGGAGCAGGAAAGGTATTTACTTATCTCAAAGGAAATACGTATTAGATTTGTTGGCAGAGACGGGGAAGTTAGGTGCCAAGCCATGCAGTACGCCAATTACTCCTAATCTGCAGCTTGCAAAAGACGATGACGAGTTGTTTGAAGATCCTGAGAAGTATAGGAGACTTGTTGGGAAGTTGAATTATCTTACCGTAACTCGTCCTGATATTGCTTATTCCGTTAGTATTGTTAGTCAGTTTATGACTGCACCTACAGTTAATCATTGGGCTGCCTTGGAACATATTTTGTGTTATTTAAAAGGTGCTCCTGGACGTGGTATATTGTATGGAAATCATGGACACACTAGCATTGAGTGTTTCTCAGATGCAGACTGGGCAGGTTCTAAGAGTGATAGAAGATCTACAACTGGCTATTGTGTATTTGTTGGAGGGAATTTAGTTTCTTGGAAAAGTAAGAAGCAGAATGTGGTATCCAGGTCAAGTGCAGAATCAGAGTATAGAGCTATGGCACAATCTGTGAGTGAAGTTATGTGGATATATCAACTCTTGAATGAAGTTGGTGTTAAGGTTTCGTTGCCAGCAAAGTTGTGGTGCGACAATCAAGCTGCTCTTTATATTGCCTCTAATCCAGTGTTTCACGAACGAACTAAACATATTGAAATAGATTGTCACTTCGTTCGTGAGAAAATTCAAGAAAATTTGATCTCAACGGAATATATCAAGACTGGAGAGCAACTAGGAGATATATTCACAAAAGGTCTAATGGGGGTTCGAATTGATTATATATGTAACAAGTTGGGCATGATTAACATCTATGCTCCAACTTGAGGGGGAGTGTAAAGAATATATGTGTTACAAGTAGGCTTCATTAGTGGAAGTTAGTGGCATAATTCAAGGCTTGTTTAGTGGCATAATTATAGGCTTTATTAGTGGGAGTTAGTGGCTTGTTTAGTGGAAGTCAAAAAGGTTTATTGTCCTTAGTTGACCTATTGTATTAGTATATATATGTGTAATGTTTGTATGAATAATACCAAGAAACCATAAATGTATTTTCTGTTTACAGTCTCCTATCTCCTTTATATAGAGATGGGAATAGAAGAATACAAGAGTTCTAAACAAACTAGAAATAAGGTAACAAAATAATGTTAGAATCCTAATTGATATAGGAATCCTAACCCTACCATAATATGCTAACCTACCAAATATTCTATTAGATCTTCTAACAGTTTCATTTGCAAATATGATTTCAGAGAAAATATGACAAACTTACTAGTATTACGGTTGCAGAATGCACATCTTTTCCAGTGTTTTTTGGCACTCCAACGGGCTTCTTGTTTCCTTTGTGTTCCACCAATCGAACAAGAACTTGTCGTGCTACCCTGTGAAGATACCCATTCCAGACAAAGATACAGCTCAAATCAACCCCACAAACCCTTATCCATGCAATTAAATGGAAACAGTGAATACACAAGAGTCGTTGATATTAGAAAAGTAGAAATCATAAAATAAGCATATCCATGACACAGTAGCAGCAGGAAATGATTAGAAGTTAGATATATGCAAAAATTAGTGATAATACTCAAATATAAGTAACTGAAAATGTGTGCTGAATCACAGAAATTCTTAAGACTCCTTGTTATGCTGAATGGAAGCACAAGTTAGTAAATAGACACATAGGCCTTTAAGTTTCTCAGCAACAATGGTTTAACTGGAAGGTAATGATCCATCCTGCTCAAAGCGTCAAATCTTTAGGTTAATCCCTAATCAAGTCTTGGCAGAGAAAAGAAGAAAACTTCTTGAAAAGAAGTGGGAGGTAGTTGTGGATCACAGGAGGACGTTATTACATTTCCTCAGCAACGTCTGCTAAAATATTTTTCACTAAAAAAAATAATTAGAACTTGAGTGGCCACATTCAACTTAATCTTTTAAGGTAATTGGTACACATTTGATAGTGAATACATACTTTGGTAGATCGCTACACTGAGACAAAGCTTCTCCACCAATGATTACAGCATCTTGGCCAAAGATTTGTAAAAGATACATCATAAATTGCATAGAAACGGTATACTAATGAACCAAGATCTTGATTTAACATATTCACAACAAAATGGTAACCTAACAACTGAATCAAGTTTCAAAAATTGTCAGTATAGGTCTTTCCACTTGCTACTTAAGTTTCTTGCCACTTGTATCATCAGCACTGAAATCTAAATACAAGTTTAAACATAATAGTTATGTTATTTGACTTTGTAAAGAATATATGTGTTACAAGTAGGCTTCATTAGTGGAAGTTAGTGGCATAATTCAAGGCTTGTTTAGTGGCATAATTATAGGCTTTATTAGTGGGAGTTAGTGGCTTGTTTAGTGGAAGTCAAAAAGGTTTATTGTCCTTAGTTGGCCTATTGTATTAGTATATATATGTGTAATGTTTGTGTGAATAATATGAAGAAACAATAGATGTATTTTCTGATTACATGGTATCAGAGCTACTGTTCCTGTTCCTATTAGCTACTGTAGCAGTCCGGTTCCTGTTCCTGCTACTGTTAGTACTGTAGCTACTGTTATTGTAGCAGCTACTGTTCCTGTTCCTGTTAGCAGCTACTGTTTCTGTTCTTGTTCCTGTTCCTATTAGTACTGTAGCTACTGTTCCTATTCCTGTAGCTATTGTTACTATTCCTGTACTCTAGCTACTGTTGTTGTTGCTGCCCCTGTTACTGGGACTGTAGCTACCGTTGCTGCTGCCGCCCCTGTTACTGTAGCTACTATTGCTTCTGCTGCCCTGTTACTGTTGCTACTGTTACTATTACTGTTACTATAGCTACTGTTGCTGCTGCTGCTGCTGCCCTGTTACGGTTACTGTAGCTATTGTTGCTGCCGCTGCCCTGTTACTGTAGCTACTGTTGCGTCTGCTGCCCTGTTCCTGTAACTGTAGCTACTGTTGCGTATTGTAGCTACTGTTGTTGTAGCAGTCCGCCTTGCTGCTGCTGCTGTCCTGTTTCCTGCTGTCCCTTTTAGCGCAATGGAAGAGAATAAAACTACGATTACAGACGTGGTCCCGGTGATGACTAAAATTACTGAACACAAACTTAGTGGGTCAAATTATTTGGACTGGAGTAAGACAGTCCGGATTTATTTACGAAGTATTGAGAAAGACGATCATCTCACAGAAAGTCCACCTACGGATGATACAAAGAAGGCGTGGCTTAGAGACGATGCCCGGTTATTCTTACAAATACGGAATTCTATCGACAATGAGGTAATTGGATTGATTAATCACTGCGAGTATGTTAAGGAGTTGATGGATTATTTAGATTTTTTATATTCTGGGAAAGGGAATATTTCTCGAATGTATGCCGTTTGTAAATCATTTTATCGGACAGAGAAACATGACAAATCCCTAACGGCTTATTTCATGGAGTCTAAAAAAATTTATGAAGAATTGAATGTTTTGTTGCCGTTTAGTACTGACGTCAAGGTTCAACAAACTCAAAGGGAGCAAATGGCTATTATGAGTTTCCTGGCAGGACTTTCCTCAGAATTTGAAGCTGGTAAATCTCAAATTCTTTCAAGTCCAGAGATTTCCTCCTTACATGTTTTTACTAGACTGCTACGTATTGAAGATAACCCCTCTCCTCAACCTAGCAATGCCTTTGTGAGTCGAAATAACATTGGTCGACAATACAATAGAGATGGTAGTAGAGAACGAGGAGGAAACAATGGATCTAATAATCAAACATTAGGAGGTGTTATATGTTTTAATTGTGGTGAGCCAGGTCACACAAAGCGTTTTTGTAGACGGTGGGGTAAACAGTTTCAAAAGAATCGATCAGCGAATATTGCGACAAGCTCACCCTCTGAGAAGATCCCAGATATAGTGACATCATCTGAGAAATCCATGCTTGTCTCTGCTGATGAGTTTGCCAAGTTCTCTCATTACCAAGAGTCATTGAAGGCATCATCTACTCCTATCACTGCTATTGCCGAAACAGGTAAACTCAATACGTGTCTTCTTTCCTCCTCGTCAAAATGGGTCATTGACTCTGGTGCAACAGACCATATGACAGGTAATCCTAGTCTTTTTTCTACTTTTGAGTCACGTTCATCGTCTTCGAGCGTTACTTTAGCAGATGGGTCAAAATCTCATGTCCTAGGGTCAGGCACTATTCACCCCACCCCTTCAATTTCCCTATCATCTGTTTTGAGTTTACCAAACTTCTCTTTCAATCTAATCTCTGTCAGTAAATTGACTCGTGCCTTAAATTGTTGTGTCTCATTCTTTCCTGACTGTTGTGTATTTCAGGATCTTATGACGAAGCAGACTATTGGTAGAGGATTTGAATCTGGAGGTCTCTACATTCTGGAAACTCAAGAACCTAAAGCCATTGCTTGTTCCAGTGTTTTAACTCCATTTGAGGCACATTGTCGATTAGGTCATCCGTCTCTACCACTATTGAAGAAGTTGTGTCCTCAATTCCAAAGTATAGGCTCATTAGACTGTGAGTCGTGTCAGTTTGCGAAACATCATCGCACTTCATTAAGTCCTAGGGTCAATAAACGAGTTAGTTCTCCTTTTGAGTTGGTTCATTCTGATATTTGGGGTCCATGTCCTATCGTGTCAAAAACTGGATTTAGATACTTTGTTACTTTTGTGGATGACTTTTCTCGAGTTACTTGGTTATACTTTATGAAGAATCGTTCTGAATTGTTCTCTCACTTTTCTGCCTTTTGTGCTGAAATACGAACCTAATTTAATGTTTCTGTGCAAACTTTGAGAAGTGATAATGCTCAAGAGTACTTTTCAAAACTTTTCAAACTTATATGATTCAGAATGGAATTCTTCATCAATCTTCATGTGTTGATACTCCATCTCAAAATGGAGTAGCTGAGAGAAAGAATAGACATCTTCTTGAGACAGCTCGAGCTCTCTTATTTCAAATGAAAGTTCCTAAACAATTTTGGGCGGATGCCGTTTCGACAGCTTGTTTTTTGATTAATCGCATGCCATCAACTGTTCTTAATGGCGAGATTCCATATACTGTCCTCTTTCCTACCAAGTCTTTGTTTCCCATAGAACCTAGAATATTCGGTAGCACATGTTTTGTTCGTGATGTTCGTCCCCATATCACAAAGTTGGATCCGAAATCTTTAAAATGTGTGTTCTTGGGATACTCTCGTCTTCAAAAAGGATATAGGTGTTATTGTCCCAGTCTTAATCGATATATTGTGTCTAATGATGTCAATTTTTCAGAAAACACTCCGTTTTTTCCCGTATGTACTACTTATAGGAGTCAGGGGGCGGAAGATGATTTGTTAGTCTATACTATAACAACAGTCTCTGAGCATCCACTAGTAGCCCCAACACCTGTGGCTCCTGTTTCTAGTAAACCACCTATCGTTCATGTGTATTCGAGAAGACAAGAGCCTCCGGATACACGTCCTATACCAGGTCCTTCGACATCAGATCCTGATACAAATGATCTTGATCTGCCTATTGCTCTTCGAAAAGGTAAACGCCAGTGCACTTATCCTATTTCTTCCTTTGTCTCTTATAATCATTTGTCATCTTCTTCCTGTTCATTCATTGCTTCTCTAGATTCTGTCTCTCTTCCTAAAACTGTTCGGGAAGCCTTATCTCATCCTGGTTGGCGCAATGCTATGATAGAAGAAATGAATGCCCTCGATGACAATGGTACTTGGGAGTTGGTTGATTTGCCTGATAGGAAGAAAGCTATTGGATGCAAATGGGTATTTGCAGTGAAAATGAATCCGGATGGATCAGTGGCTCGTCTTAAAGCACGATTGGTGGCTAAGGGATATGCTCAAACTTATGGTGTGGATTATTCTGATACTTTCTCACCAGTTGCTAAATTGACTTCTGTTCGATTATTTATTTCTATGGCAGCTACTTATAATTGGCATCTTCACCAGTTGGATATCAAAAATGCTTTCTTACATGGTGATCTTCAGGAAGAAGTATATATGGAGCAACCGCCTGGGTTTGTTGCTCAGGGGGAGTATGGGAAAGTTTGTCGGCTTCGAAAGTCTTTGTATGGTTTAAAGCAAAGTCCTCGAGCTTGGTTTGGAAAATTTAGTGAAAGTGTTCAACGATTTGGGTTGAACAAGAGTAAGTGTGACCACTCTGTGTTCTATAAGCATTCTACAGCTGGCATCATTCTTCTTGTGGTGTATGTAGATGATATTGTCATTACTGGGAGTGATGATGAAGGAATTTCATCTCTAAAGTCCTTCTTACATACTCAGTTCCACACGAAGGATTTGGGAAAATTGACTTATTTCTTAGGAGTAGAAGTTACGAGGAGCAGGAAAGGTATTTATTTATCTCAAAGGAAATACGTATTAGATTTGTTGGCAGAGACGGGAAAGTTAGGTGCCAAGCCATGCAGTACGCCAATTACTCCTAATATGCATCTTGTAAAAGACGATGGCGAGTTGTTTGAAGATCCTGAGAAGTATAGGAGACTTGTTGGGAAGTTGAATTATCTTATCGTAACTCGTCCTGATATTGCTTATTCCGTTAGTATTGTTAGTCAGTTTATGACTGCACCTACAGTTAATCATTGGGCTGCCTTGGAACAGATTTTGTGCTATTTAAAAGGGGCTCCTGGACGCGGTATATTGTATGGAAATCATGGACACACTAGCATTGAGTGTTTCTCAGATGCAGACTGGGCAGGTTCTAAGAGTGATAGAAGATCTACAACTGGTTATTGTGTATTTGTTGGAGGGAATTTAGTTTCATGGAAAAGTAAGAAGCAGAATGTGGTATCCAGGTCAAGTGCAGAATCAGAGTATAGAGCTATGGCACAATCTGTGTGTGAAGTTATGTGGATATATCAACTCTTGAATGAAGTTGGTGTTAAGGTTTCGTTGCCAGCAAAGTTGTGGTGCGACAATCAAGCTGCTCTTTATATTGCCTCTAATCCAGTGTTTCACGAACGAACTAAACATATTGAAATAGATTGTCACTTCATTCGTGAGAAAATTCAAGAAAATTTGATCTCAACGGGATATATCAAGACTGGAGAGCAACTAGGAGATATATTCACAAAAGGTCTAATGGGGGTTCGAATTAATTATATATGTAACAAGTTGGGCATGATTAACATCTATGCTCCAACTTGAGGGGGAGTGTAAAGAATATATGTGTTACAAGTAGGCTTCATTAGTGGAAGTTAGTGGCATAATTCAAGGCTTGTTTAGTGGCATAATTACAGGCTTTATTAGTGGGAGTTAGTGGCTTGTTAGTGGAAGTCAAAAAGGTTTATTGTCCTTAGTTGACCTATTGTATTAGTATATATATGTGTAATGTTTGTGTGAATAATATGAAGAAACAATAGATGTATTTTCTGATTACAGACTTGTGTCACGTAGTACCATGACATAAGAAATCTAGGAAGGAACCAAAGAGAAGTTGCAAATGGTAGATATGCAGAAACTGAGTTGATGCACTAATTTCCAAAGAATCCAAGTCAAGGATGTCATTTAGTGACGCTAAAAACATCCATAAAAGGTTAAAAATAAAGCCATAAAATCAGCATTTTCATATTACATAAACCAATAGAAAAGACAGAAGGTAGTTGGCAGTCATAAAGCACCTTCACCGATGTTCTTTGACATTTGACAGCATCCTAATCCAACAAAAGTTAGTCTCCAAAAACTGACCAGTATAAATTTCATGTAATCCAGTGTGGTTTCTATTTCAATGGAAATAATGTGAAGGTCTTCCTATATCTCTGGGTCACTTAGTCTTTCTATCAACTTAAAAAGCTCACAAGGTTGACTGCATAAGCATAACCCTTACATAATGTTGCATTTTTTCTGCTCCATTTATCTCAAATATGAAAAATTGATCTTACGTGATGGAAGGAGATTTAGAAGGAGAAATTCACAAATCTGTCACAAGAGAAAACTGAAATGGCAAATGCTGGTTGATTTTATATTTGTAATACTAATTATGGATTCCTCTCAGATTTTTACTAATGCATAGGAATCATATAGCAAAGGAAGAAGATGATGGATGGGACAGTTTATTCCAGAAAATGAAAATTAACAAGCAAGATATACTTTTACAAAGAGATTATAAAGTGATGTATGCAGTAAATATAGAGTCCACTAACCTAATTGAATCACACAAAAGATTTTTAGCAATATCAAGCTCAACCGAAGCTTGGGAAACATCTGTCTTCATTAGCTGGTTGGAGATGAGCATTTTCACTCTAGCAATGTAAAGCATGTTGGCTGCTTTCTATAAACAGGAAATATGTCATTAGCATACTGCGTACCTGCTTAGGGAGATAGAAACTGAAAGAAAGGAAGAAAAGATGAGGGGAAGAAATAGTGTAACACAAGATAAGTTTCTGAAATTTTCAAACTACACAAGTTCTACTGGAAAAGTAGCTACTTCAATTTATATACCCCTATGAGGTCATATACAGACCAAATTTTATAGGATTGGGTTCTTATGAGAGTGAGCATTGAGTTAATTGATGTAATGGATTTTACTAGGCAGCTGTTTGAAAATGTAACCACAAAAGACAGAACTTTATCAAGATGCTTAGATGAGGTAGGAAACTAAATCAATTATACCTGAATATGCACATCAGGAAGCAAGTTTTTACGAGCGTCAAGACATCTGTTAGATGAAAAGCATTTGTTATTCTTCTGTAGGTACCATGTGTACCCTTTCATCATTTAGTGGAAAGTATTAATGTACCTCTCTAACAGTTCTTCTGCTTCCCTTAATCTGCCTGCTGTTTGGAGGGCCAATGCAAGCCGTTCGGCTGCAACAACAGTATCCAAAGATTTCCATCCCTATGTGGCAAAATATATATTGGATCTATCACTAGAGCTACAACTTCAGAAAATTTAAAATGAAATGGAAATATTCATAATCACAACAATAACTCAGTAAAAGAAAAAAAGCTTCATAATACCAAAGGTCTATATACATTTAAGCCCATCATGATTCCACGTCCAGAATATGGTATGACCAAGAGGAATAAGAAAAAACTTTTCAGCAATGCTCATCAACCTTCTAGTACTTCTCCCATGTCTTTTACATATATATAAAGCTCATTCTGGAATAGTGATGATAACAGAGAATAACTTAATTATTTTAGCATAGTGCATTTTGTATGTGGATTATGGCTGAACCATATTATATCTTTGTACTCTTATTTCTCTCTTGCCCATGACACACATTAAAATATACATCTTAACTTGGGCTTATCATGTCCATTGCTTATAGTATTCTACATCTTTGGTCCGTTGAAACAGTTCTAACCCAGACAAATTATATTATTTATTTGATTTCAGTTTATTTTTAATGCACGCCCCAAACCACTTCTGCTTCACAGTTTGAGAAATTGGACGCTCTTGCTCCTGATCCCACTATATGTAAATTTGTAAATATTAGAGCAATAAAGTATTTAATGATCTTCTTTCTAAAACTTCATTTAGATGAGGCAGTCATTTAGTTTGGTACATGGCCAAATCAAACACCAGGTCATGAATTTGAATTCTCACCACCATATATATATGTGTGTGTGTGTGTGTGTGTGTGTGTGTGTGTGAAAAGAGTTGCATGTGCTAAGCTTTACAAAGTATACCATTTGCAAGTAAAAACATGTGTTAGAGATATAAAATTTTAAATCTCTCTCCTCTCTAGTAATCTCCTTGTTTTGCTTTTAGCTTCTGCCCATTTTCAGCCTTTTTTTGTGTTTTTGAAGAAGCAACAAGAAAATCATTAAGCACAACAATTGCAAACGACTTAACTTCAGCCAAAAACCCCTAAGCACTTCTTCATAATTTTGGCAAACAATGCCTACATTGAAAATCAGAATGAAAGAAGAATTGCCATTCCTAGCAGATTATTTACCTTGGGTAAATGCCTATACTGATATACTTAAGTCAACTACCATCTATGGGGTTGATTGAATATATATCACTATTCTACCAAGACCTACTCTAGAAGAATAGCACAAACTGCATTAAAACATTCAAACACCTGGTGGAAATGGACGACAAGATAGGGTAGAAGATGAACCTTTGATAATTCCATCATATGCAAAATCTTTCTCAATAAAATCTCAGCCTCAGCAAATCGATTTGACTTGGAGTATATCTACAACAGGAAGAGAATAACATTACATTTGGGTTCTAAAATTCACACTAAATGGAATACATCTAAACTGTAGCAAAATTACACTTTAGGAATTTTGATATCAATCATGCATTACGAGATAAGATAAAAGTATAAAGGTGCTCAATAGTTAATTCAGCATCAATTTGTATTCATCATGTGCCATCATTCACAACGTATGCCAAGCATCATAATCCCTACTCCCTCTATTCCGAGAGGGAAACTTCACCAATTTAACAAAACATTGTGCTGCGATTTTTGATTGACATAGTATGTACGTAGCAGCTGATGCAAATTTAAGATAATGAGAAAGCATATATTGCAATTTTATTCATATACTGGATTCTTATCCTTCTTCCTGTCCTGTTCTCTACCTTGCTCCAGCAGAACAGGCTCAGACCATCTGATATAACAGCAGTGCAAAAGTAACTTGAAAACTCAGCATTATGGAGTTTAGTTATTTTGTAAGTTAATCCATAAGAAATGCTGTCTGTAAATGCACTCAGAGTATGCACGTGTACAGTACCATAAAAGTCTGAGGCTGCCCAACAGAAGAAATTTGCAGTTTTATCTCAATGTATTTTAGCAGCTGTTTATTTATTTCTTTTTTCCTCAGACTGGCCATTTAGAAATTTATTTTGACTTCTGATGTAGGCATCTAGCTTGTTAGGGGGTGCACATGTGTTGTATATCAGTATTAGGCATAACTTTCTCTTGCATAAACTATTGCAAACTTTAAATAGCTGTGAATCATGGAAGTACAACCTGAGCCAGATACTGCATTCTTCTGACACATAGGATAGAATCTCCTTGCCCGCCTGCCTACATGTTTAATGCAACACAATAAGGGGTGAAAAGACACTTTGAGTAATACAGAAAACACCGGCATTTCATTTTGAAGGCATTTCAATGGACCTCCAGTATTCGTATTGAATCCATAATCAAGTCCTCAGAATCCTTCTCTTCCCCTTGGAGATGCAAAACCTGTAAGTTATAATTTATTGATAAGAAATTAGTTCTGAAATATTGTTCAAATAAACGTAACATTTCCACAGTCCATGACATAATTCTTCTATTTCATTCCAGTGCCCACATGCAATGCTTCTTTCCTGAAGTTGTCATATGTGAGACATTATTGGCCATTAATTTTTAGGGAAAATAGAATGTACATATGGTACCTACTTTTTCCAACTCTTGCCTAAATTCCATGCTAGATTCATAATAAATTTAGCAGTGAACAGTTTTTAACTTTATATTTACTCAAAGGTCAATTCACAGGACAATCTATCAATATCAATTAAGATAAACTTGAGGAAGACTTCTCTGATATGAAAATAAGGTAAAATTGCTATATCATGTGAATGGAATTGTAGCGATGATCATTACAGAATAGCTGCAGGATAAAAAATAAGAAGGCAGCACAGGTGTGCTTAAGATAGGTCCAAAAAATGCAGGATACTTAAAATTTTTGCTAATACTCAAAACCAACTCAAAATTCTCTCTTCTTTTGCAAATATAATGAGACATAAAATGCTAGAACCATGACAACCCCAAACCACATAACAAATTCAGCTATTCCCTCTCAAATTTTACAAGCATGCACCTTTAGTTCTTGATCACCATGATTGTTCAGTGCCATACACTTTCAAACTGATAAGTTATCTGCTATACAAGTTGAAGAAAAATTTTTAATGTGCCCCCATCAGCAGCAAATCATGAGAAATTTCAAGTATCTAAACCCAAAAACAAAACTGAAAAATGGACAAGTTCTAAAATTATGTTAAAGTTTGAAATATCAGAAAATAGTAATTTGTACTTACAGTCCCAAGATGGTACATAGTGTCGGCATAGTCTGGGTGTGATTCTCCTAGTACACGCCGCTTTATCTAACCAATCAGAAAATGGTAATAAAACCAGAGTCCCTTTCACAATCCATAAAAGGAGAAGATAAAAGATTGGCATGATGATTGAGACAAACCTTCAGAGCACGCTGTCAGAAATGGTCAAGTAGAGAAAATATCGCTGTCAGTATTAAATAAAAAAAAAGTGAGGGGTAAAGACTTTATATGATCCACATAAAGCACAAAAAAGTAATATTGCATGCTTACAATAATTAAAATTTCTTTTTTGAAGGTCATCCACACCAGAATGAACACCTTCATCATAAACCTTATGCAGTTAAGACCACTGAAACATTTAACATGGCTCTCTAACATGCCCACTTAGGTGTACATGATATCTTTCTTGAGGCAGTACGTGGAGTTCTTTTTCCATGATGGGTTAGCAAAATTTCTTGAACCCCCCCCCCCCCCCCGGGCGGCTGGCCAATCTTTTATATCATATTCAATGACCACCTTCCCAAAAATTTAAATTGTTAGAAAGAAGAAACTTTACTTGTTCTTACTACTAATAGTAATTAAAATAAGCAACAGGACCCTGCAATTTCACATGTTAAACTTTCGCGGGAAAATTGCATCCACCTCCCATGAACCATGGGTAATTGGCATCCACCCATTGTCAAGTTTGACTTTATGGCATGGAAATCCGTTGTATAAAATTTTTCATTCACTTTTATATTTCAAGACTAAAATGCCCTTCTGGTTTTGGTTTACTTCATAATAAGTTTCAGAAAATCAAAACTCTGGCTCATGTTCCCAGAACATTCTAATGATTGAGGTTTTGAATGGATTTGCCTCTGTAAAGCATCTAAAAGTCTCCAAAAGATCTTAAAGGAGAAGACCTTACAGTCTTTCAATACTTGCATAGTATTTGTATGTGAAATCAACCACTTATGGTGGAAAGTTAATACACTTTGATATGCTTTTCACTAGGTGATTGCTTTTGGCTGCTTCAATAGTTCTTCCTTCTCTCAGTTTCATCTGTATAACTTTTCTTCGAGAAAGGGATTGGCATAAGTCTAAAGTGAATGGTTTCACTTTTCACGACCCATTTGGGTTTTGGTGAACAGAAGCAACAAGATGGTTATCATGCTAATTATTGGCTGATGCGCAAGAACATTACTCCTGAAATCGAATTGGGTACCCAGTATTTCAACAAAAAGTAACATTTAAGTTCAACCACACAAATGCACAATACAGGGAATCGGTGATGTACAGTATGAAGTAGTTTAGCAAGTTACCAAGAATATACATTACTCATAGCTGTTTAAGGCATGCACTCAACTGCCTCGAGCATCGGTCAAGCCTACATAGGCTGCCTCCAGTGCAAGCGCACTGCATAAACTAGTCGACGTTTGCTATTCTGTACATTATTCACAATTCTGTAGGATGTACATCGAGATTTCAAGAGAGCTATCAAGGTAACAATTCTAATTGTCTTGACTAACAAATAATTATTCCTGCAAATCTGCATTTAAATGGACAGGCACGTTTCCTCTATTCAGAGATTTGAAACAATGTGGTAGTGGGACACAAAAGACCACAGCAGATATTAATTATGGATCGTGGGTTACTGTGATCCTTTATACAGTGTTTAAGAAGAGAAAAAAATTCCCTTAGCAACTCAAAAATTGGCTAATGATATCAATTATGAAATCGCTGCAACCAAACCAAGTTATGGAAGCAGAAAACTGTGCACATATCCTGATGTAATTATTTACCTCGTAGCAAGCACAAGCTTTATCCAATTTACGCTGTACAAGGTAGAATTGACCGAGATTATGAAGGGCTGCCCCAACCCTACAATGTGAAATAATCACATACTCGTAAGTCTGTTTAATGTTCAGGCTTCATGAGAGATGCCAAATAAGAAATAAGTTGAACAACAAGTGGATAATTCAATCAAGCCTCCCTAAATTACTAACTAGATCCTCTCACCACGACATAGATGCCAAGATAATTAAAGGGCACATGTAACATTCATCAAAACATGCAACTACACTAGAGGTAAAACACATCATTAAAAGAGGACACTTCAAAGAGTTCAAGAATAAGACAGAAGTCATGTGATGCCAAGGAATGAGATTGCGATGTACAATATATTCCAGTTTAACTCAAGATGGAGCTTTAGATGAGAGTTGAAAAAGTGAATGTCTTTGTGCATCTTTGCACTATAGCTTTCATTACTGGCTGTGAGTTATGGTGTCATATCAATGGTGTAAATGAGACTGTAGTTCTTGGGAGACCAAAAATCTATTTGAAGCATAAAGCCTTGCTTAGGAACATTCCAGAAAGAAATTGAATCAAAAACTTGCGACAGATGGAGTATTATTTATGATGTACAAAAGGGATGCATTTTGTTGTATACCAAGGTAAAAATTTGTCAAAATAACCTGTATGGCGCAGATAAAAAAGTACACAAGTGTAACTTTTTCTGTTGTGTATTGAATGGCGGCCTTTACTGGTTATGATGCTTCAAAAGATGACCACTTCACCCAATGAATACTTTCTCAATCTGTTACCCATAACCCCCTTCACCAAGAAGCTACAAATAAATGTTAATCTTCCAATTTACAGTTTTTACCTAATGTCATCCACTCCAAAATGTTCCTCCAGAATACTGATGGCTTCCACATACAATGGTTCCGCATTCTTGAAGTCCTTTTTGACTCTAAAGAGCTCAGCCTGCAATAAAAATCATTTCATCAACTTAAGGATAAGTGGAAAAATTAAACTTAAATGTTTCAAAGGGGCGGACAGTTTCCACTTATGAAATTCCTCAATAATAGTGAGACTTGTCTTGAAATATGCAGCAAAAATAAAATATAAAAGAAAAGAAAAAGAGAAAGACGGGAAAAAGCAGAAGGGAAAAAAAATGACTTTTTGTCTCTACTGAAATGGCTGAATTCATGAAAAGGATTGCTTAGAAAAGTATTTTGCTCCATGTAATCAGCTTAAACAAACAGCCTAACAAAGGATCAACAATATTAACCAGAGCAAAAGCAACTTCAATACAAGACAAGAGCTTAATAATTACACAAGTCACTAGTTAAAAGCAAAGATACAATGTAACAGAACTCAATATACTTACATGAAGACAAGCCCTCAATGAGACGATGAAAATAAACATTTCAATTACAATACTAAGAGCTTCATAACGCAGAACCCACCAGGTTGTTGCATGCAGATGCAACATGAGGATCCCTTTCTCCAAAACCTTCTCTTGCTTCTTGTAATGCAGATAAAAAGAATTTCTGGGCTTGCTCAATTTTTCCCTGGATGATGTGAAGACACTATCAAAGAGAGTTTTGGATAATAACATATAGGGCGAATTACATCTACCTCCCCCGAGGTTCGAAATTACAATTTAACGCACGGTTTTTTGTAAATTACAATAAACCCCCTGTGGTATATTCCGTCTAACAATTTACCCCAACCATTTACGACCGTTAGGGTTCCGTTAGTTTTTGTATGTAAAGTTCCGATAGTACCCTTGAGGGGTTTTTTTGGTAATATATAAAAAATATTTGGGGTTGTATGTTATGTATTTCATCTTTGTGGGGCTAAAAGTAATAATATTGAAAAAATTGCTCCTTTTTTAAGAGCTACAAATGATGGGTAGGTAGGAGAAGAGAGAGATCTAGATACATACATATGCAATGTATATACACATACAAGTTGAGAATTCCTACACTTTCTATTCATCATAATTCGCTTATTTCTTCTCCAAATCTCGCAAGTTATATGTCAAAATCAATCACTGCAATGAGAGGAACGCATTGGCAGTGATAGTTTCGGGTTTTGTAGGATGGTGGAGGATCGGCGGCAGCGGCAACGACGAGGTGGTGGTGGGTTTCCTTTTTCGATAAGTTTTTCAGTGAACTTGAAGTGGTTCTTAAACTTTTCTACATGGGAAACATGTTGGTGAGGTCAATTTTGGGCTAGAGTCGAAGGAGGCGGCGGAATTGAGGCGAAGAGTGGATTTTATACATTTTTCATCAATCACTTGTAATTATTAGAAACCACAAGGGGTTTATTGTAATATACATAAAAATGTGGGTTAAATTGTAGTTTCGTTAAACTTCATGGGAGGTAGATGCAATTAGCCCTATTTAATATTAGTAAAAAATAAAGGGCAAAACGGACTTTATACATTTTCCGTCCATCACTTGTAATTATTACATACCACAAGGGGTTTATTGTAATTTACCAAAAACTGTGGGTTAAATTGTAATTTCGCCAAACCTCAAACCTCAGGGGTGGTAGATGTAATTCGCCCTAACATATAATAAATGAACCATTATGAGAATGGAATCAACCACTTGCCTGCATAAAGTAATCCCTTCCGTTATCAGTAAAGACTCTCCATTTAGATGTATGTTCATTAGATATCATTGACCCATCCTCAATTCTACGCAAGCCACTAGAATCAGCCATACTTGTGCTGCTTTTGGAACTTGATTCAATTGAAACATCATCTGCCAAGGAAGGTATGGAAGATGTCCCCAAAATAAATGCTGCAAACAGAAAACATTGAGCAATAGATACATCAAAAGCCAGCTTCACCAAAGAAAATTATGATGAAAGATAAGCATGACAATCCAGGGACCTGACTGAAGATGCTCACACAGCAAAATAAAATAAAATAAAATAATTCTGCATTTATAGATGTTACTGCATAAAAATGGGTGTTGAGTGGCTATTGAATCTGTTACTAGATATATGAAAACAAGTGAAGGTAGAATACAAAAGTTGAATGAATTCCTTGTTGCTATTCTTATCTCAATATGTAGAGATAAGATGATGAAACGACATAAATACAAAACTACCTGCATCATACAATACAACTACCTAAAATTACATAAAATATGTATGTGTTCTGACAAGATAGAAATATAACATTTGCATACATTAGAAATATGTTAACAGCATTCAAATAAACACGCAAGCAGTTAAATTACGCAGAAAAATTTAGAGGACTACTGTAATATAACCAGATGAATAAAGGCTAGTTCTATAATAGTTGCATAGTCCAGCACAAATCCAACAGTAAAGCTACCCAGTCATTTCTCTTTCCGTCGATACACTTCTTCACAAGTCTAAAAAGTAGGTCCCCTCTTGCATCTCCAAGCATAAGCTGGAATTGATCTCTCAAACCATTGATTCAATCCACAGTAGGTTCTCACACTCATTCCTAAAGTTTCATAGAGTGACCAATTATGGTTAATAATGTTAAAAGGGTATTATGTGATATTCTGTTGCCTTGTTCAAGCGTCCCTAAGTTGCGTTAAGGAGGCAAATTCTGAATACTATACTAAAAAATTGTAGTAGAATCAATACAGAGATCTGATAGAAAATTAAGAAAATCTTTATCTAATTAAGTAGGCGATGAAGAATATACCAGCCGGTCCATATACAAAAAAACCTTGAAATACTTCCCGGTGGTGCTTACTCCATGTCCGACTTCCAGGTTCAGTAGAAACTGACTTCTCTGGAAAAAAAGAAAAAGAAATTATATCAGCTCGTAAGCATGCAGGCAAACAAGTAACACTACAATAGAAAAGAATATATCTAAGCATAATAGATCCTATTGACTAATTTTTGAAATAACAAATATAAAGCCAAACAAAACCCTTCAAGAATTTTTGTAAACTCAGTCCAAAAGCAGTGTATGTCCTTGTCAGAGAATAGCATCATAAAATTCTATGGACTGCGTTTGATTGCATATAATACACAGTATTATACAAAATAGAGCATGGGAACTTCTAGTTTGATTGCAAATACTTAGCAATATGAGCCTTTCTCAATTTACATTCGGCCTGCACCAATCCATAGTAATATGGAAGTTAGGAGTCTCAGGTGCAACTACAAAATTAACCGTTCAACTTGACTTAAAAATTACATCTTTGTGGGACCTATAAGGGTAAAGAAGCAAATTAAGGGATTAGCATGCAATTGATGATTGAATCAAATCAGTAAGTATACTAAAGTAGGTATTTTATCAAGTGAAAGTATTCTTAACCAAACAAATAGATACAAACTATCCAACATCACCGAATCACCTACAATCTTTTGTCATGGTTGGGAAAACAATGATTGCAATCAAATACAGCCCATGAAAATACACGAAAAACAGAGGAAATACATAAAAATCTAGTGGTTCTACTATCCAGTACGTCTTAAATTTTCCAGAAAACCTCAAATTCGAAGAAGCTGACAACTCCAAATTTCCTAGATCAATGAATTCAACAATATTACCAAGATATAATAATCGAGGTAAGAAAATTACCTGCATTTGGCAGAGACTTGCGGGCTTTGGCCCGCAACGGAGCAGAACAACGGAGTCCCTTAGACAATTTAGAAACTGCTTGCCGAAGTGACATTTCTTCTGTGGATCACTCAAAGTCAAAGTCTGGAATTGATGCGAATAAAATGAAAATTTGAACGAATTGTCCGGGAAAAAACAAAAAAAGAATTATCCAAGTCTAAAACCCTAAAGCCCAAGGATCATACAAAAACGGTGTCGTACCAAGATCTGATTGCGTCTATTGGGGCTTCTCTGTGTTCTGTTGCCGCTTCTCAAGATTTTTTGATTAACAGTATTTTTGTGGACAAAAGGCTTCGAAAGTTAAAAGGTTTCACTGTAGGAAATATAAGGTTAAAAAGCATAAAATCTTGGTGGGGTGTGGTTAAAATTTAATAGTTAATTTCTTTTGCAAATAATATATATATACACACACACACATACATTAATTAGTTATTATGATCCCATTTGAATGGGTTTAAGAAAAAAAATATTAAAAAGTCAGTGCTTTTTATAGTATAACTTTTTTTTTTTGGGTCAAGCAAATTTCTATTGGAATGCAATAATTAAAAAATGTTGTAAAATATACTTTTATTTAAAATTAATCTAGATAATATCTAAAAAAATTATTTTTTGATTTTAATTTTTTTTTTTTGGCTTCTACTCTTTAAAAAGTTCATCCAAATACATTTTTTTCTCTTAAAATATTTGTTTTTTAAACAAATAAGTATTTCTCTTCTCCAAAAAAACCAATGAAAACAGGCTATATATATATATGTATATATATATATATGAGGACATAGAGCTGATCTACAGTGATTTTTGGTCATGAGGTCCACTCTTTTCTGTGATTGATATTCGTCCCATGCGCATGTGCATATATAAATTTCTCAAATTTGATATGTTGTTTTATGTTTTTATTATATTTCTTATTTTGGTTCGTTTTATTACAAAACACTATGTAAATAAAATCTTCAACATAGATCGATCTCTCTAAACACCTCTTTTTTTGCTTTTTCATTTTTTTTTTAATTTTTCCTACCCTCTTTCTTTTTCTATAATTTGCTTTCAACCGAATTCTTTTATTTGTTACAGTAATAATGTTTGATGTGCTTGTTCTTTTATTCCACATTTTTCAACTTCTTTTTTTTAGTTTTGTGCTTATATATAACCTCAAGTTATTTTGTTTGACCTTTTTTAATATTTAATTCTTTTTGTAAAGGAATATAAACGAGTGGATGTGCCATAAATAGCATCTCTAAATGGTTTCATTATCATGCACCAATTGCTTTAGGGTGTGTTTACTTTTGTGGGATAACACAGGTTTTAGCTTATTTAACTTCAATTATCTGATGTTTACTTCTCGAGTTGGGAAAACCGGGTAATCCGACGTAACCCGAGTTAATGCCTATTTCATTCGGTTAATTTTCACTCGTGGTGGATCATGTTATAATTAACTTGTATGTTGACAAGAGTGGTAAAAAGACATCTTGGTACAATACTTGATTGTAATTACATATAATGGAGGAAATTTGGCCAATAAGGCCCTTCAAGTTTTTATTTAAGAAACTAACCCTCTAATTTCATTTTTAATTTTTTTTTGATAAAAAATATGACCCGGCACAGATTAGGGCAAATAAGTATACTTATTTAATGTAAAATTTGAACGGGGGTCAAATTATAAATAACTTAACTTATAAACGGGGGTCAAATTGAAAATAACTTAACTTACAAGAACAACAAAACCCCTAGGTCATGACAAAATATATGGCCGTTTAGGCCAATCTCTTGAGCGATAAACTGATTTCTCTTAAGATATACTACAAAATACCTAAGCCGTGACAAAACAAATGGAAGTTTGAGAAAATCTCTTAAGCGATAAACTGATCTCTCTTAAGATATATTGCAAGATATACTACAAAACACCCAGGCCGTAACAAAACAAATGGTCGTTCGTGAAAATCTCTTAAGCGATAAACTGATCTCTCTTAAGATATACTACAAAACACCCAGGCCGTGAGAAAACATATGGCCATTTTGGCAAAACACCCAGGCCGTGAGAAAACATATGGCCGTTCGAGCAAAACACCCAGGCCGTGAGAAAACATATGGCCGTTTGGGCAAAACACCCAGGCCGTGAGAAAACATATGGCCATTCATGATGTTTCTGTTGTGTTTTTTAGCATAATATCTTAAGAGATTCTACTATTTTCTTAAGAGATTCTACTATTTTACTATATTTTTAACATAATATCTTAAACGCTCACTCAATTGTTTAAACGATTCTCTTATTTTAGAACAATCTCTTTAACAAATACTCAATCGTTTGAGTGATGCCATTATTTTTTTCAAAAAATATTGATATAATATCATCTTTAACTATCTATTATGATACTTTTACAAAATAATAGATCAATTCCATAATAATGATCAGTATAATATATTCATAATGTCGATATCTATATTATAAAAGATCATTATGAGTATTAGGGTTTAGGAAAAATCTCTTAAGCGATAAACTGATTTCTCTTAAGATATACTACAAAACACCCAGGCCGTGAGAAAACACATGGTCGTTCGGGCAAAACACCCAGGCCGTAAGAAAACATATGGCCGTTTGGGCAAAACACCCAGGCCATGACAAAACATATGGCCGTTCATGATGTTTCTGCTATGTTTTTTAGCATAATATCTTAAGAGATTCTACTATTTTACTATGTTTTTTAGCATAATATCTTAAACGGTCACTAAATCGTTTAAACGATTCTCTTATTTTAAAACAATCTCTTTAACAACTACTCAATCGTTTAAGTGATGCTATTATTTTTTTCAAAAAATAATGATATAAATTCATCTTAAACTATCTATTATGATACTTTTAGAAAATAATAGATCTTAAGTGATAAACTGATCTCTGTTAAGATATAGTACAAAACACTCAGGCCGTGACAACACATATGGCCGTTCGGGAAAAACGCTTAGGCCGTGACAAAACATATGGTCATTCGGACAAAACACCCAGGCCGTGACAAAACATATGGCCGTTCATGATGTTTTTGCTATGTTTTTTAGCATAATATCTTAAGAGATTCTATTATTTTACTTAAGAGAGTCTACTATTTTGCTATATTTTTTAGCATAATATCTTAAACGGTCACTCAATTGTTTAAACAATTCTCTTATTTTAGAACAATCTCTTTAACAACTTCTCAATCGTTTAAGTGATGCTATTATTTTTTTCAAAAAATATTGATATAAATTTATCTTAAACTATCTATTATGATACTTTTAGAAAATAATAGATCTTAAGCTGATAAACTGATCTCTCTTAAGATATACTACTATTTTGCTATGTTTTTTAACATAATATCTTAAATTGCGACTCAATTGTTTAAATGATTCTCTTATTTTAAAATAATTTCTTTAATAACTACTCAATCGTTTAAGTGATGCTATTCTTTTTTCTGGAAAATATTAATATAAATTCATCTTAAACTATCTATTATAATACTTTAAGAAAATAATAGATCAATTCCATTATAATGATCATTATAATATATTCATGATGTCTATATCTATATTACAAAAGATCATTATGAGTATTATACTTATATTGAATTAATATCTCTATTATGATGATCAATATAATATATACATCTTGTCTATACCACAAAAGATCATTATGATTATTATGTAGAATTGATATCTATATTATAATGATCATTATAAGATGTTCATGATGTCTATATCTATATTATAAAAGATCAACTCTATTACATATTCATGATGACTATATTAAAAAAGTTATTATGATCATTATATAAAATTGATAACTATACTACAAAAGGTAATTATAAAAGATAGAATTATTATATAAATTTGGTGTCTATTATCATAATGATCTTTCGAAAAGACAAGTTGAGCATTGGATACTTTGAATTTATTATTACGAATGATCTATTGAAGAGACAACTCGATCTCTTATGAATGTTTTGTACTATATCTTAACAGAGATCAGTTTATCACTTAAGATCTATTATTTTCTAAAAGTATCATAATAGATAGTTTAAGATGAATTTATATCATTATTTTTTGAAAAAAATAATAGCATCACTTAAACGATTGAGTAGTTGTTAAAGAGATTGTTTTAAAATAAGAGAATCGTTTAAACGATTTAGTGACCGTTTAAGATATTATGATAAAAAATAAAGTAAAATAGTAGAATCTCTTAAGATATTATGCTAAAAAACATAGCAGAAACATCATGAACGGCCATATGTTTTGTCATGGGCTGGGTGTTTTGCCCAAACGGCCATATGTTTTCTCACGGCCTGGGTGTTTTTCCCGAACGGCCATATGTTTTCTCACGGCTTGGGTGTTTTGTAGTATATCTTAAGAGAGATCAGTTTATCGCTTAAGAGATTTTTCCTAAACCCTAATACTCATAATGATCTTTTATAGTATAGATATAGACATCGTGAATATATTATAAAGATCATTATTATGGAATTGATCTATTATTTTCTAAAAGTATCATAATAGATAGTTAAAGATGATATTATATCAATTTTTTTTTTAAAAAATTAATAGCATTACTTAAACGATTGAGTATTTGTTAAAGAGATTGTTCTAAAATAAGATAATCGCTTAAACAATTGAGTGACCATTTAAGATATTATGTTAAAAAAACATAACAAAATAGTAGAATCTCTTAAGAAAAATAGTAGAATCCTGAATAGAGAAGCATAAGGCAGAAAAGGAAAAAATAAAAAACATCGCATAAACAGAAGGCATAAAACAAAAAAAAAAAACAACGCATATACACATCAAAATTAAGCTATAAAGATTGATTAAAATATTAAATTGAAGATATAATTTGTTAACCCATGATGAGAGGAGGTGATTTATAAAAAGAAACTTGAAAAATTTTGGTTGAAGGTGACGAAACAAGCGCCGATGGCATGCGCACGCCGTCAGCGCTCATTCTGTCGCCTCTGGCCAAAATTTCTCGATCTTTTTTCCATTAATCAGCTCCCCTCGTCATGGGCAAATCAATTCTTCGATCAATTTTGAAGTCCCATAAAATTTGAATGATCAATTTTGATATTTGAATGTCTTTTTTCTGTATTTTTTTTTTGTTATGTTTTGAATAAGTATATTTTATAATATATTCTTTTTTAGGGGTCAAAATAAAAATTTTGAAAGATACATTAATATTTATATTTAATAATATTTATGTTTTATTTATAATTAATTATATATAATTAGTAAAAAGGTCATCTAGCTAAAAATTAAAACTTGAGGGTCATTCTGTTAAAAAAAACTTGAAAGGGTTATCCAATAGAAAACCTCCATATAATGCCATTAGGAGCCCTAAAATTGGCTATTTATGATAGAAGGGATTTCAATCGTTCATTTTCTCTACTGTGACGACATTGAAAGATTTCATTGTAGGGTTTTCTTGGTGGTGAGAGATTTCTGAAAAGATTTTGTTCTTGTCAAAAAAACATACACCCAAAACACTTTTGTGCGTATGTTTTTTGGGTTCTTTGGAGCACTGATTTATTTCTTTTATCCGGGTAGCTTGTTGCTGCAAGAGAATTATTTTTGATTTAACTATTTTTGTTCATATTTTGCACTTATCGATCGACACCACTCTGTCGAATTTGGTCTGACTATCACTCGTTTTCTTTGGTGTTGGGGCAGAGGTTTAGTTTGGGTTCAAGATTTTGATTTGCACTTGACTATAAGTATTCCATGTATCCCTAGTTGTAGGCATCTTTTTTTTTTTTTTAAGTCTATCTAAACGAAATTTTGTTGGTTTATATGAAAAATAGTATTTGCAAGAAGTGCGAAAAGTTTCTGTTATGTTGTTTAAATGAAGAAATTTTGTGTGGTTCATATGTTAGAAGTATCTCTTGTGTGAGTCATTTTGTTTGTTATGGGAAACATCTTTATGAATTAATGGAAATGTGTATGTTTGTAGAGTATGTAATACTATAGCAGTTCATGGTAGAAAGGTATATTCTACCAAATTATGTTTGATTTTGTGGAAGATTTAGAACATGTCATATTTAAATGAAGTTCATATGTATGTTCTCTTATGTGGCTTGTTGTTTATTATATACATAATTTTTGCTTTTGATTCATTTGGAAAAATTGATATTTTAACATAATGCATATGAGGCAAGAGATGTTGAAGCTTTTGTTGTGATTCATGTGCTTCGTGTGCACGTAATGTTTATTGCACTTTTAAGTTGCTTGGTTTGGAGAAATCACAAATGCCATGAAGGGCCTGTTAGGCTAAATCGTGGATGTGAATATAGTTTGTGGGAAAGAATACCTCATTAGGTTACTCACTTGAATAATATCATTCATGCTACTGATGTCGATTGCATAAACAACCTCCGAATGAATTGAAACGCATTTGGTAGATTGTGTATCTTGCTTAAAGATAGGGTGGTTTAGTTTCAGGTCGAGGTGTGTCGGTGTCTGAGTTGGTTGCTATTTTCTTAAGCGTTATATCACATCACAAAAAGAACTGCATAGTCAAATTAACATGATTTTAAGAGGTCTAGCAGAACGATCAATCTCGACTTCAACCGAGTTTTGAGGGTTGTTTTATGTTATTATGAAGTCCTTGTCCCAATGCCTGATCTTGTACCTCCAAAGTGTACTGACAACAAGTGGAAGTGGTTTGAGGTAATTCATAACCCAACTTGCTTTTGATAGTAGTCTGCAAGGTTGAAGTTTGTGATATTATTATTTTCTTTTTTTACTTGTGACATTGGACACTTTCGAGTTATTGTTTGTGATTTTTTTGCATCGCAGGGTTGTTTAGGTGCGTTAGATAGTACCTATATACCAGTTTGTGTGTCGGACAGTGACCCCGTAAGGGGCTAATGTAAGGACCGATCTTTCACTTGTACTTTCTATGTGATATATATATATATATATGCTAAATTGTGTATGATTTACATGGCTATATGCATAATTTACACAATATTAATGTTTTGTGATATGTGCTCGTTTATTTGTAACATGCATAAGTATTAGGATTATTTTCTCGTCTCATTTAACCCTCATACAATATATAAAATTCAAAAATATATAAGTATGTATATAGATACACACACGATTTTTATATATACATACATATATAGAATTAGGAGATTTTCATATAATTCTTATAGGTGTCATTTTCACCAAAATGTGTCATTTTCATGAAATAATCTTGACAATGATTATTTAAGGTTACAAAGTTAAAAGACAAGATATATGTATATATATTAAAATTTATTTTTCATATATATATATATATATTTGGGAAAAAACCCTAAAGAATGACTAAATTGTATTTTCTTTCCCCTAGATATTCTTTTCTTCCATAACTATACAAAATACAAGAAATAATCTTTATCTTTTCAAACAGGGGGGGGGGGCAGCGGCGGCTTGTTTTTGGAGTATATATACATAAATAAATTAAATATTTGATATATAGTCATCCTTATGTCCCCATCTCCCAAGAATTAATGGCTACGTACACTTGTATATACTTTTCTAGAATTCTACATACTTGGATCGTCAAAATTCATATAGACCACCACTAAGCATAATTAGACCTCTTACTTGTTCGTGAGTTGGAAAGTAAGTAATTATTAGATTAAGACTCAATTATATTTTAATCTTATTTCTCCTAATACTAGTTATAAGTATGTATTCTGCAAGAAAACACAAAACACCACGCACACACAAGCCAGTAGCCGGCCACACACCTCTGACATTCACACACTTGCTTTGTTCATTTCACCTCCAAATTTTAGCGCTCTTTCACTCTTGCACCATTTTACGAAACTTAGAAAGAAAAGAAGAAAGAATAACCTAGAGAATGTAGTGATTTTACTTAAGGCATGAGTTAGTTTCCATATGAATATTAGCACATTTATTTCCCTATTAGGACATCGGATGTAACTACAAGTTAGTCACTATCCTAGTCCTAAGGGATTTCATGATAGTTTAGCTAAATGCATATTGTGTGTTTATGATTGATTGTGCTGGAAATTTGAGAATTCTACTAGATTTATGTTGCTGGAAAATAGTCATAAGCGTAATAGGATTAGCCTAATAATCCTAAACCCAATAATGATAGTAATATAAGTCCAATAATTATAGGCCTAATAGGATAGCCCAATAATGATAGTAAAATAAGTCCAACTGTAACACCCCGAAACATCTAGCTAATCGTGCAACATCTATCATATAATTATTTCTCCAAAACATGCTAGCATAAATGTAATGAAACCAAACATACGCACTAATATTCCTCAAGAGAGGTTTACATAATTCGTTTATTACATAGACACAACATATACGTAACTTAACTACCAAGTTTCTAGCACAACGCACACATAACTAACTAAAAGCCTCGAAGCGCCCTCCTAAGTCTTCCTCGTTTCTATCTTTCTGTGTCTCGAATCCAGCTAAAATCATAAGAGAAAGCAACGCCAACATATACACATGTTGAGTAGAAATTCGTATAGACATGAGGTGTTCGTGTGAAATTACATATTGTCATAAAAGCACATAAAACCACACATAAAACCATAGAAATTTCAGTTCCTGATCAAATCACATAAATTTCAGCTCTGATAGAGCATCACATTCCAACACATTTTTACCATTTTTCCACCTCGACGGGCGGCTACCTTATCTCGCTGTGCCGTAATTCAATTTCAACTGATATCCAACCAAAATCACACCAAAATCCACCAATCCCAACCTAAACACACCGGTGGTCATATCTCGAGTATATGCCGAAAACCTACGACCCACAACCAATACATGGAACACTCTGTCCATGCAAGATGGGAATAGGCATGGATGGTGAGAATTGGTTTAAGACCGGCAAGCCCATTGCCGTCCGGCCGAACTCTAGCCCAATCCATACCGAACACATATAGGGCCCTTACACACATAATTCCAACACATAAAAATCACAATTTCGTCACAATACACACTGATTCAGCCCAAATTCAGCACAAAGTAACCAAATTTCCAGTTTTTGCGAAATCGACATTTACAACATCGAACTGAAATTTTTAGCATTCAACTACTGAAATTCCAACTTAAAACCTACTGGAAATCCACACATATATTTCCAAGGTTGTGAAATAGACTTTTAGAGTATAAATTTCTGGATTTTCAGTTCACAAAACCTGAAACTTTCAGACTGCGACGCGAAGCGATTTAGCGCGCAACTTCTGAAATTTCTGGCTTTCGCAATCCAAACCTCCAGCTTTTAAAAACCTGTTTCTACAGCTTATTCTACACTGACTTTAAAGTATATAAACCAGATTTTTGGTTTGAAATTTTCGTATTTTTCAGTCGTGCAAAAATCGAACTTTTCAGCTTTGAAAACAAGAGTTTCTGCATGAACAGTAATTCCAGCATATGCACAACTTGAATTTTCAGCTTTCATAACTTAAAATTTTAGCTTCTAGCACATAAACAAGACTCTAACAAGGTATACAACATGATAACCTAGAGTTCAAGCATCACTTAAACATATTTACAACAATTTCCAGCATGCATATTCAAGTATTTTAACCTAACATGCTCATAGAAACATCATATGCACAATATACACATATATAACAAACACATCTTGAAATCCCTTAAACCCAAGATGGAAACCAACTTGTGGTGACCTCCTAGGTCTTATAGGGAAGATAACATGCTAAGAAATTAAGAACAACCTAACCCTAACTCATGCCATAGGCAAATTTCTACCTTGATATGTCTTTCTTTCTTTCTTTGTAGGGTTTGGAGTAGGGAGAGTGTTTTAAGGGGTGAGGGGATTTCAAGACTTGAAGGATATTAGGAAAATTGAATGAAAACAAGAGGAATGAAGTGTGTGTGTGTGTGTGGCCGGATTTGAAGGGGTGTGTGTGGTGGTTTTGGTATTTTTCCAAGTAATATTACATATATACTAATAACAAGACATAGCATTAAAATAGCATTAAGTCCTTTTCTAATTATTACCCTAATTAGCCAAGTATTTGGTCTAAGTAGCTTAAGTGTTGCTCTACTTTAACCATGGCCAAACATGTATTCATACTTCTAGAAGGTGTATGCCAAGTGTATTTATACATTGTATCTTGCAACCTTGGAGGGCAAGACTTAATACCAACCAAGTATTCCATCTTTTAATTTTTCTCTCCCAATTCTCCACCAAAATTCGTCCCCCTCCCCTCATTATTCTGAAAATATAATTTATTTCTTGTATATTGTGTAGAATTATTCATATTAGGGAAAGAAATAATGTCTAGGGGTAGAAAATACAATTTACGCATTTCTTAGGGTTTTAGGGCATAAAATGCGAAAATTCATAATTAATTTAGAAAAATTCTAAAATTATGAAATTTAATCTTTATAAATGTGAAATTATATGTATATTTCCCAAAAATTAAAAATGTTTTAGTTATATTTTCAAAAATTGCAATCTGGGACATAGAAAGTTTGAAAATTGTGTTTGAATGTCAAAGTCGTCTAAAATTTGGAAAATCATGTTATTTATTCAAAATTGCATCTTCTCCATGCATAAAAGTCTAGAATACTAATTTATATTATTTTTGAAAAGTAATGAGTATTTAATAGATGAATTTTCCAAGAATGGTAATCAAAATTCGAAAATTAGTACTTACCGTTCAAATTATACATTAGTCTCAAAATCAAACTAAAAATAACAAGAATAACATTTCCAAGAAGCATGAGATTTCATATCAATTATTTTAATAATAAGAATACCGGGTCGTCACACCAACAGTCCTAGGCCCAATAGGATAGCCCAATAATAATAATAATAATTATCATAATAATAATAATAATAATAATAATAATGCAATAATAATAAAATAATAATAATACGTCCCATAAAAAGGGTCAGGGTATCACAAATACTAACTAATTTCAAGAAGTGAATCAATTTAATGTTGCTCACTTGGTTAATCAATTTTGTTTATTTGGTTTTATAGCAAAACCAGTGGTGTTGTTAATTACATGCAGTAAGTCAAACTCAAACAGATGTCACAAGCGATAGTGGACTAAGTTACTTTACTACTGAACCATACTACTAGACAAAAAAATGATAAGCCCACCTTACTACAATGGATTGAGATGGATATGAATATGCTTAATTGGTAATGACATAGAAAACCTTGTCCATTTTCTTTTCAATTGAAATAAATAGCTCCAATACAACACAACTTCAAAACAAACACATTTTCAAAGAGCTACAACATCAAATAGTTAGGGAAACGAATAATAAAACACAGGACGAGGTAAGATAGGTTACTTTTCAGGCGCATGGTTCCCGTCTTGTCTCACTCGAAGATGTCGCGGAGCTCGTTCCAAGCTGGGTTGCCACCATGATAATATTATTCCTAACGGATGCATCTGAAGAAGAATGCGGCAAAGAGTGTTGTTAGGTATACAAATCCTAAAACTCTAATTTTTGCTAATAAAAAAAAATTAATTGGATTTTGGTTTACCATCCAAATAAATTTCCAAGTCTCAAAAGTCGCTACGACCTCGTTTGCACTATCGAGGTAATAGACACCAGGGAGGCAAACAACAAATTTAAAAAGCATGCGACACAGCTACAGAATGTAGATCCTAGCAAGGTAGTAATGATCAGAGAAGTTATAAGTGTACACTTAGTTCATTTCTTGGCCAATGTCGTACACAATCAATTCACTCATGCCACGATTGTGTTGACAATCATTGTGTGCGTAAATGAGGAGTAGGTTGATGAAGCGTCGGTCGTGCTCTCGAGTCCCCACATCGCTAGAGAAGATTTGGTTTGGTGTGAAGATACTAGCTAGATAAGTGACCTCACTATCAACCATCTCTCTCAATTTTTATCTGTGCTGGGTGTGAAGATGTATCACTTGGAAGGGGTTTATAATGAAAAAAATACAGCTTCCAAAGAAATTTGTAAACAATCCATTTCAGATTGATTGGAAATTTCACACACACTTAACACCACCTTTGTTGGCAGCTTTGTTTCAAGAAAAAAATATCAGATTCACCTACACAAATCTATAGAACTAGTACGACACATTCACCATGACTTTACAAATCAATGCAATAGTAAGTTATAAAGTAAATAAAATAACAAATAAAACTGGAGTTTTGTCCTTTCATTAGGCTAACACAAAAGAGAAGAATGCTCCAATATATTCCCAACTCAATAAACAAATTGGTTTAACCCTCAATACAAATATTTCATGACAAAATTACATCATACAATCATAATTAAAATTATTCATACAAGCGTTGCATAAAACAATATCGTATAAGCATTAGGCAAACGTATGTGTAACATAAAAGAAGGCTTTGCAAACACTCACATAATATTAATAGAATATTTCCCAATAGGGGACTTAAAAAAAAAAAACAAAAATGCCCATTCACTCTGGCATTATTCAAAAAGATACAAAATGATCCAATTGTATTTCATATATAGATCAAAGAAAAACAGTTCTAAACGCATCTCATAATACGATTTAATAATGGTTCAATACTAGGAGAATGTTTAAAATACAGACCCTACTAGGTACAAAAAACCATGTCACTATTACAAAAAGTACCATAACCAAAACATATTGTTTGTCTATCGAATTATATATATCAAGGTTAATCACAAAAACCAGATGCACTTGACAGAGCGGATTCACTTAAGCTTAACTATTAAAATGGCTACAACAACCAAGACCAATGACATGAAAAAAAAGAAACGTGCCCATACAACAATAAATGAATGCGTGCGATGTGATGCTTTCTATTGGGAATGGGACAATGCTATTACATTGTGTTTCTTTAGCCAAGAATCTGTCCAAGTTTTTGTACGATGGTGTGGAGGATGCGGCACATGCATTGGTTAATGGATGGAGGATTGTCGATATAGTGAAACGTCGAGGAGTACTAGACCCTTCTAACATGTCAACATTGTTGCTTATAGGAGGTTGTTCACTTTCCCCACTACTTTGCTTC
The DNA here is from genome assembly GCA_026212405.1 of Petrea volubilis. Taxonomy (NCBI): domain Eukaryota; kingdom Viridiplantae; phylum Streptophyta; class Magnoliopsida; order Lamiales; family Verbenaceae; genus Petrea; species Petrea volubilis. Next base: position 14,866,499 of record CM047872.1, on the reverse strand, counting down.
TTCATCAAATACTTACAAAATTTATTCCAACGCACATCAAATATCTCATTGGCCCAGATAAATGTACATTCACGTTGATGATTAAATGGACATCGATAGCAAATTAAATATTCGGGATTCTGTGCATTGGGTCTGACTTGTAGGTGCAGTTTATTGGCCTGACCACACTCATAAGGATTTGAAAATCTTCAAACATCTGACCATAAAAATCACCACAAATACTCTGCACATAAAGCATAAATATCACTACACGCACATATAATTACCATGGATGTAATAACTTCAACACAACAAGCACAATAACTAAGGTAATGCTATCAGCCACCAAATCAAAGGAATCACATATATGGCCCATACATAAAATAACGAAAATAACAAAAACATATGCAATCGGTTGAAAAAAGTTGAACAGAAGATCCCCCCCCCCCACCATAAAAAAACACATTTTCAATATCCCTCACATTAGATAAAAATTACTAGAATTGATTATTAGTTCTTCCCTAGCAGTAAACCCTAAGTTGAAATACAAATTTCCAATCGAACAAACCAGAACATAGTAAAAATTAATTTTTTCAACAATTTGGTTTAATAGGTTATGTTGGCTAGGGTCAATAAGATGAAAAAAAACAAAAAAAAAAAATGTCAACATAGGAAAAGAGATATTGTACAATGAAAGAGTGCATCACAAAACTAACAAAGGTAATTAATAGGTGGGCACCAAAAGCAAAACTTTACAACATACTAATATTGAAGAAGAGTGAGGATAGATATGTAATCAAAGATGTCAAATGGGTCGGGCCGGCCCACGAATCTAGTGGCCCAACTAACAGGAGGGTTGCGCTAGTTCAAGGGTAGGATTGTGGGCCCCTATTGGGTTTGATTATAATAGCCAGTCCCGTAAAAGCCCAAACCCAGGCCCGGGACAGACGGCCCGGCTCAGGCTAGGCCCAGGCCCTATATAAATATATGATTATATATATATATATATATGTAATTAGATTCTTGACATGATTAAAGTAGAAAATGATCAACAAATTGAAAATGATGTCTACACTTTAGTGATTAATATCATAGAACATTTCACTAGTAGATGGTCTGATAATAGTGATAATATTAGGACATTATTACAAAATCTGCGATGTCCTACTCTTACATCTTTTCGTTGGTATAAAGATGTAGTTTTGGGCCATGTTATGGAACTCCCTGAGAGTAATTCCTCTTATTGGAAATCTAAGTTTATAGATGGATTGCCTCCTCTTTTTGTTGAAAGAGTAAGAAATACTCTTAGAAAAGGAAAATTAAACATTGTTTATGAAGAGTATACATATGGCAAATTAATAAGAACTTGTATTCACGAAGGTTTATCTTTTTGCAATGAAATCAAGCTAAACCAAAAAATTAAAAAACATCATTTAAATGAAAAGAAACAATTAGGAGAATTTTGTGGTCAATTTGGAATAAATTTTCCAACTCCTAAACAGGTTAAACCTCATAAAGATAAACATTGAAATCTTAAACCTTTTCAAAGAAAGAAGAAATATTCTGAAAATCAAAAACATAAACATTTTGAAAAGAAAGATAAAAGAAAGTCTGAATGGAAATCTAATAAAAAGAAGTTTAAACAGTCAAATGCTTGTTTTAAATGTGGTAAAGTTGGCCATTACTATAAAAATTGTAAAACAAAACAAAAGATTAATAGTCTTAATATTGACAATGAATTAAAAGAAACTTTGTCCAAACTTTTGTTAAATTCAGATGTTGAAAGTTATGAGTTAGGAAGTGAAAGTTCTTCCTCTTCTTCTGAAAATTTTGATAAAATGAAAGTTCTTAATAATGAAAATTATTATTCAAGTTCTGCTTCTAAAAATGAAAATTAGATTTGTTGCCAAAATTGCCAAGAAGGCAAACCTTGTTTAAAACAAGATGATAATGATGAATTTTATCAAATTATTTCTCAATTTAAAGATTTTGAACTTAATATGTTAAATCAAAACCATTTTCTTGATTTATTAAAACATTCTAGAGACTCAGAGATAAAAAATTATATTTTGGAACATTTTATTGGTAAGTCTAGTAATTCTAATAATTCGAATAGAACTCCAGTTTATAAAAATACAGAACCTTATACTATGGCTGAGGTTCATAAACTTTTAAAACAAAGACAAAATGTTGAAACACCTACTACTATAAATGATTTAGTTAAAGAAGTTGATAATTTAAAAAATGAAATTATTTGTTTAAAAACTGAAAATTATTCTTTTGAAAAAAGAATTTCTCAACTTGAGACATCTTCAAAAGGAAAAGAGATTATGACTTATGACTAAACCTCATTTTGAAAATATTAAATTTTCAGAACAAGATAATTTCTTGTCTACTCTTGAAATGGTTACTTTATAGAAATGATGTATAAAAATTACTCTTTTAATTGATAATAACTTTGTGAAAGATTTAACTGCTCTTGTTGATAGTGGTGCAGATCTTAATTGTATACAGGAAGAATAATTCCTACCAGGTATTTCATAAGACTGCTCATACTTTGAGTTCTGCTAATGGTCAAAAGATGCATATAAAGTATAAACTTCCAAAAGCTTATATTTGTCAAAATAAAACTTCTTTTCCTACTAGTTTTTTATTAGTCAAAAATATTACTAACCAAGTTATCCTTGGTACACCTTTTTTAAAGGAAATATTTCCTTTAAAAAATGTTGATGAAAAAGGATTTATTGGGACTTTTCAAGAAAATGAAATCACATTTCAATTTATAACCAAACCTTTTATAAGGATCCTTAATGAAATAAAAGATTTAATTCTTGTTAAGGATAAACATTTGAATTTTCTTAAGACAGAAGTCAATATATTAAATATTGATGAAAAACTTGAAAATTCTAAGTTAAAAGAAAAAATTAAACTTTTAATCAATGAATTTCCGTTACAAATTTGTAATGATCATCCTAATACTTTTTGGAATTGTAAAAAGCATATTGTTTCTCTTCCCCATGAGGAGGATTTTGATGAAAAGAATATTCCTAATAAGGCTAGACCTTATCAAATGAATTTAGAATATTTAGAGTTATGTAAAAAAGAAATATCTTCATTAATTCAAAAGGGTTTAATTAAACAATCAAAATCGCCTTGGTCATGTGCAGGGTTTTATATTAATAAACATGCTGAGCAGGAAAGAGGTGTTCCTAGGTTAGTAATAAATTACAAACCATTAAATAAAGTTTTGAAATGGATAAGATATCCAATTCCAAATAAAAAAGATTTTCTTGATCGATTATATAATGCTAATATCTTTTCAAAATTTGATTTAAAATTAGGGTATTGACAAATACAAATTGATGAAAATGATAGGTATAAAACAACTTTTATGTTCCTATTGGTCAATTTGAATGGAACGTATTGCCTTTTGGATTAAAATACGCCCCTTCGGAATTTCAAAACATTATGAATGATATATTTATTCCATACAGTGATTTTGTCATTGTTCACATAGATGATATATTAATATTTTCAAAAAATATTGAAAGTCATTTTAAACATTTAGATATATTTAGAAAAATCATAATTCAAAGTGGTTTGGTAATATCTAGACCTAAGATGCCTTTATTTCAAACTAAAATTAGATTTTTGGGTCATAATATTTATTAAGGAAAAATTATTCCTATAATTAGGAGTATTGAGTTCGCATCAAAATTTCCTAATGTGATAACTGATAAAACTCAATTAAAAAGATTTTTAGGAAGCTTATATTATATATCTTCGTATTGTAAAAATCTTGCACAGGATATTGCTATCCTTTATAACATATTAAAAAAGATTCCAAAACCTTGGAATGAGAGTCATACACAAGTTGTTAAAAAAAAAAAAAAAAGGGTTAGTCATCTTCCTTGTCTTATGATAGCTAATCCAGAATGGCATAAAATTACAGAACCTGATGCTTCCAATATTGGTTATGGTGGAATTTTAAAATAAATTTCCCCTAATGATAAAAAAAAAGAATATCTTGTTAGGTATTACTCAGGTAAATGGAATAATAGTCAAAAGAATTATGCTACTGTAGCTAAAGAAATTTTAGCTATAGTAAAATATATTTTAAAGTTTCAAGATGATTTATATAATCAAAACTTTTCTATTTTTACTGATTGTCAATTAGCTAAATTCATGTTTAATAAAGGTTTTAAACATGATGTCTCTAAGCAAATGCTTGCTAGGTGGCAAGCTCATTTAGCCCCATTTGATTTTAACATTTTTTATAAAAAAGAGAAAGATAATAGTCTTCCTGATTTTTTAACTCGTGAAATTTTATAGGATAATAATTCCCATGATTCCAAATAATAGAGAGTTGGAATTAAGTTCTTTCGATAGAAAGGTCTTTAATAGGATTTATTTCTGGCCAGTCAAATATAAACCCTACCCCCATATTGGTCTTAAAAGACTAATAGTTAAATATATATGACTAGAAATATATTATATATTTATATATATGTCATATTATATATATTAGATATATATTATATGTATATGTCAATTTCAATTGTCATGTATACTAATAAATAATAATACTATCATTTCAGATTTTAGACTTCAGACTTTAACTTGTGTCAAATGAGCCAGCCACCAAGCCACAGTTTTTGACTTTCTTAATTTCTTTTTTTTTTTTTTAATTCAGATTGATGAGCATCTCATAGTCGTTGGATGAGATCCAACAGCTACAATGGCAACAGTACAATGACCTGATGTTATATGAGCGCCCAGCCGCCCACTACGTGGTGCATTTTAGGCCATTCGATGATGTTTGGTTGAACATCTAACGGTTCAAATTTTTTTACCGTTTATTAACGGTAATTTTAGTTGATCAACGACTTAGATTTTTTGACCATTTTTCATCAATGATTAGATTTTAATCAGGTCAAAAAATACGAAATTCATGGTTTTTTAATTAAAAAAAAATATATTTTCGATATACTATATATATGATGTATATGTAGAATTTTAGCACTACAAGTAATCAATTCTCAATTCTCTCTCAATTATTTATCTCAATCATTTGAATATTCTCAATTTCAATCATATATTACTACTCTTCATTCTCCCAAGCACTATTATATATTTAAATTATTTTAACCATTCTCCAAATCTCCCTTTCTTTCTTTTTTCCCCCCTCACTCATCTCAATTATATTTCAATTTTCTTATATTCTACAATCACAAATATTTGGTGTTCAAGTGATCTCAATTGGAGTTGGCTCACTCGATCTTTGGCACAAGTGGTTGGGACATCCTTCTTGGAAAGCTGCCAAGTTAGTTGCTTTCGTAGATCCTAGAAAAAGTAATAATATTTTGAAGAAAAGTTGTGATGTATGTCAACATGCCAAAAAAACCAGGAGTAAATTTCTTTGAACGACCATAAAGCTTTTGATATTTTTGAGCCGATTCTTTGTGATTGATGGGGTCCTTATAAAACTCTTTCAGGTGGTGCTTTATATTTTTTGACTGTTGTTGATGATTATTCCCGCGCTGTGTGGATATTTTTGTTGATTGATAAGAAAGAAGTGTATCAAACTATGAATAATTATTTTGCTATGGTTGAAAGGCAATTCAGTAAGAAGATAAAAATTGTTCGGAGTGATAATAGAATAAAATTTACCCACATGAAAAAGCATTTTCTTGAGCATGGAATTATTTCCAAAATTTGTATATTGGTATACCTCAGCAAAATGGAAGAGTAGAAAGAAAACATGCCACATATTGAATGTAGCCGGACCTTTACGTTTTCAAGGTTATTTTCCTTGTGATTTCGGAGGAGAATGTGTGTTGACTGCCAGATACTTGATAAATCGAACTCAATCCAAAGTTTTGAATGGAAAAACCCCCTATGAAATTTTAAATGGACAAATGCCTTCCTGTGAACATTTGAGGGTGTGTGGGCCTTTATGTTATGCTCATAAGCAAAGAATAAGTGTGACACCCCGCTCGCTAGGATCATTCTATACGAGTAGGGATCACTCAATGGTCTTGTTGAGTAACAATTTTTTTCCAATCGGTACGCAATACATGCAACTTATTCAGTATAGCCCAATAATAAAATCGAGACAAAAACACAATTAACTTACATAGAACTGTAAGGTACGACTATCCAAGTACAACACTTCAACTAGTGATTTTCCATTTTCTATTAAATAAGCTAGTCTGCTATACAGAATAAAAGACTATGTGCTAATGATTGGTAATGCTCCAATCACCTTAACCGAGTCCCCTCAACCTATTTTCCTAAAACTGAGGCAATGAACAGAAAGAACTTGGGGTGGTAAGTCCAAATGACTTAGTGAGGCAGGAAATATACATATAGATATATAAATTGAAAATAGGAGTCATAAACCAACAGAATAATGAATCATAAAAAGGTGTGTCTACACAAACTTGAACAAGACATATAGTGAGCCATGAACGGAATCTCCAACCTTATTACTACCCAAAATAGATAAACATATCATAAAATCCTTATGCCTCCCCTTTGTGTCAAGGAGCGACTTTAACAACGGTAAACGGTAAACGGTAAGTGTACCACGTGCCCGTGCAATACACTGAGTCAATCCCTACTACAATTAACCTCCAATTGCATGTAGGAATCAGGTTCAACAGAATGGTATCACGTAATAAGGTTCTATCGACGGTCCGTTCCGCCCGATATACCCCGCTCACATGTACCTGGGCTCAAACTTCCCAAGGGCGTCCCCAAGGGTATTAATAGATCATATCAAGACAAAATGACTCACAAATTTTCAATAAAATAATAGCTTGTTTCCAACACCAGGGATACATTAAAACATAATTAAAGCATGATATCCCAAGGGTGTTAACAAATCATTCTGAAACAGACATAACTTACAATATCAGAAATGAAATACTTTTCGGGTATAACTTGACTTATAATTCAGAAAAATATTTGGTTGAAACGTAGACAGTAAGATATAATTCCAAAAGGTTTGCATAACATAAATCAGACAAGGTAGGCCATACAAATAATATTTATAACATATAGTTCAATGCCCCAGCAAGGAAGGTAAAAGGCACTCACCTTAAGAGCTTATTGTCTCACCAAGTTTGTGAATTAGGTGGACTATGTCAACTTGGTAATACCTTTTCAAGAGTATTTTATGGAAATAAGGAGATGTATAGGGGGCTAATATGTGTATGTGTATGAAAAAGGAAGGGTTTATGTGTATATATATATGGGTAGGAGATATTCTATAAATATGGAGTGTTTTGTATGTTGAGAGCAAGGTTAGTGTGGGTGGGTGTGTCTTAGGCGGGATTTAGTGTGTTGTGGGATGAAAATGGGGTGCCAAGCTCCCCTATTTATAACAATTGTTGCAAGAAATAGGATTATTATATACTTTAAGTCATTTTCTAATTATTATTATCTTATCCAAATCTTATCATAATCTTATCTAATCATATCCAATCTTATCTAATCTTATCTAATCTTATCATAATCTTATCTTATCAAATCTTATCTAATCTTATCTAACCTTATCCAATTTTATCATAATCTTATCCAATCTTATCATAATCTTATCTAATTTTATCTAATCTTATCAAATCTTATCTAACCTTATCCAATCTTATCATAATCTTATCTAATCTTGTCAAATCTTATCTAACCTTATCCAATCTTATCATAATCTTATATAATCTTATCATAATCTTAGCCTTTAAGAACATTTATTAGGAGAAAATGACATTTTTGGATAACTATGCATATATATATGATAAAACATGACCTATTATATAATATATACATATAAATTCGAAAATTACATGTATATATAGCTATATTTTTGAAATATATAAATATATTTATATATATGGCTTTTAAATAAATTAATATGTTGTAATTTTTGAAAATAATATGAAGTACCGGGGCATTATAGACCTATATATATAATTTCAAAGTATAGAAATCGGGATGTCACAATTCTTCCCCCCTCAAAAGAATTTCGTCCTCGAAATTCATGTCTTGCCCTTCACGTAGTCTTGTCAAAGCCAAGATACTTCCATAAAATTCTTACTTGCAAAATGATCTTGTTTCTCAAAATTCATTCCTTGGATTCTAGAATCTTTATTGGTTTCGCATCGTGAGCCAAATCCATATCATCTTCGAGGGCTCCACAACCCAATACACATGAGGAATCTGGGTGCTACATCTTATGTATTGATGAAGCGTATATAGGGAAAGGGGTAATGCTTGGTTATACACTACTCTTGTTCTTAGAAATTAAAACATAAGCTTCTACCTTCCAAAATCTTAGCATCCCTTTTCAACACTAAGTCCTTGTAATCATTCTATTTCCAAAGATATGTTCACACTATAAGGTTTAGATCCCAAAACATAACTTACTTGAACCCGAGATCCAATACATACACTTAAAGTATTAGTAAGGGTTGTAATAATCGAGCTGGATACAAAATCAAATCTAAAATATGTCGGCAAAGCTGAAAACAAAATTAATGAACATAGGATTGACAAGTGGAAGAAGTGACTCATAAATGTAGTAGGATTTGCAAGATATTTGTCAATATTTTCATATCAAATATCATTTAGGAATATGCAAGAGGAATTTTACTAAAGATCAAGGTTAACTCACCAATCTTCAGGACTGGCTTCGAAAGATTCTCATGTTAGGAGTTTAGAGTTGAGAATGGAATAAAAGACTGTCAAGGGATTATTACTAATACAAACGAGGATGTGGAAAAGTTTGAATAACATCTTTGTCACTTGAAGTGTGAAGTAAAGAAAAATCAGATTGGCGTAAATCTTAGAGGTTCTAAGCTTTTAATAAGAAGCAAAATAATTTGGAAATTCCCTATATCACAAACTTCTCAAGAAGGAGATAAAAGGGATGTTAATTGAGGAAACTTTCAAGAGTGCCTTAGAAGTAGAAGAGAATGAGTATAAAAACAACAGGCAGTAGTTGCTATTGAAGTCATTGTTTCAAAAGAAAGTTATAGATAAAATTTGGTTTTTCTTTTGTTTATATCAAACGATGGATATGGGTTGTAAAAGATATCTCGAAGTACTATCGATATTGTGGATATATATATAGAAGTAGAAATAACAGGTAATAACTAAACTTATAGTTTTATAAATGAATCACATAGAGAATATAGGTTTCAAGGGTTTGATTAACAAGTATATCTCCTATGGAGATTATAAAAAGTTGTTTCAAGCAAAAATGAATTTTTTAGAGATCTTTTGAATTTAAAGAGGAATAAGTAATAATGAGGACATACGAAAAGCATTGGCTAAGAAACATAACAAGTCACGCAAAACTATATATGTCACAAATACACCGTGCCTGTACAACATATTCAAGGATATCACTTAAGGCGTACATATACCCATAATGGCAAATCTAAGCAAAACAAAACAGAAGACTAGACGTTTGTCCTGACCTTAGTTGCGTATACACCCAAAACACTCTGTGGTACTAGTTGTCCTACGATAGTTAATCATTCCTTTGGACCATAATTATAATGAGTCACTCGTTGGTCGGCCGCCCCAACAATAACCCACCGAAATTTCAGTACCAAAGACAACACTAATGCATAGTACCTACTTTCTAGTCCAAGACTCCCAGGCAGTTAGCCTCAGCTCTGATACCACCTGTGACACCCCGCTCGCCAGGATCATCCTATACGAGTAGGGCTCACTCAATGGTCTTGTTGAGTACCAATTTTTTTCCAATCGGTACGCAATACATGCAACTTATTCAGTATTGCCCAATAATAAAATCGGGACAAAAACACAATTAACTTACATAGAACTGTAAGGTACGACTATCCAAGTACAACACTTCAACTAGTGATTTTCCATTTTCTATTAAATAAGCTAGTCTGCTATACAGAATGAAAGACTATGTGCTAATGATTGGTAATGCTCCAATCGCCTTAACCGAGTCCCCTCAACCTATTTTCCTGAAACTGAGGCAATGAACAGAAAGAACTTGGGGTGGTAAGTCCAAATGACTTAGTGAGGCAGGAAATATACATATAGATATATAAATTGAAAATAGGAGTCAAACCAACAAAATAATGAATCATAAAAAGGTGTGTCTACACAAACTTGAACAAGACAGATAGTGAGCCATAAACGGAATCTCCAACCTTATTACTACCCAAAATAGATAAACATATCATAAAATCCTTATGCCTCCCCTTTGTGTCAAGGAGCGACCTTAACAACGGTAAACGGTAAACGGTAAGTGTACCACGTGCCCGTGCAATACACCGAGTCAATCCCTACTACAATTAACCTCCAATTGCATGTAGGAATCAGGTCCAATAGAATGGTATCACGTAATAAGGTTCTATCGACGGTCCGTTCCGCCCGATATACCCCGCTCACATGTACCTAGGCCCAAACTTCCCAAGGGCGTCCCCAAGGGTATTAATAGATCATATCAAGACAAAATGACTCACAAATTTTCAATAAAATAATAGCTTGTTTCCAACACCAGGGATACATTAAAACATAATTAAAGCATGATATCCCAAGGGTGTTAACAAATCATTCTGAAACAGACATAACTTACAATATCAGAAATGAAATACTTTTCGGGTATAACTTGACGTATAATTCAGAAAAATATTTGGTTGAAACGTAGACAGTAAGATATAATTCCAAAAGGTTTGCATAACATAAATCAGACAAGGTAGGCCATACAAATAATATTTATAACATATAGTTCAATGCCCCAGCAAGGAAGGTAAAAGGCACTCACCTTAAGAGCTTATTGTCTCACCAAGTTTGTGAATTAGGTGGACTATGTCAACTTGGTAATACCTTTTCAAGAGTATTTTATGGAAATAAGGAGATGTATAGGGGGCTAATATGTGTATGTGTATGAAAAAGGAAGGGTTTATGAGTATATATATATGGGTAGGAGATATTCTATAAATATGGAGTGTTTTGTATGTTGAGAGCAAGGTTAGTGTGGGTGGGTGTGTCTTAGGCGGGATTTAGTGTGTTGTGGGATGAAAATGGCGTGCCAAGCTCCCCTATTTATAACAATTGTTGTAAGAAATAGGATTATTATATACTTTAAGTCATTTTCTAATTATTATTATCTTATCCAAATCTTATCATAATCTTATCTAATCTTATCCAATCTTATCATAATCTCATCTTATCTTATCAAATCTTATCTAATCTTATCTAACCTTATCCAATTTTATCATAATCTTATCCAATCTTATCATAATCTTATCTAATCTTATCAAATCTTATCTAATCTTATCAAATCTTATCTAACCTTATCCAATCTTATCATAATCTTATCTAATCTTGTCAAATCTTATCTAACCTTATCCAATCTTATCATAATCTTATATAATCTTATCATAATCTTAGCATTTAAGAACATTTATTAGGAGAAAATGACATTTTTGGATAACTATGCATATATATATGATAAAACATGACCTATTATATAATATATACATATAAATTTGAAAATTACATGTATATATAGCTATAATTTTTAAATATATAAATATATTTATATATATGGCTTTTAAATAAATTAATAAGTTGTAATTTTTGAAAATAACATGAATTATCGGGGCATTATAGATCTACATATATAATTTCAAAGTATAAAAATCGGGATGTCACAATAAGAGGGATAAGTTAGCTAATAAAAGTTGTGGGTGTATATTTGTTGGGTACCCTTATGGAAACAACGGATAGAAGTTGTATGATTTAGAGACGAAAGCATATTTTATTTATCGTGATGTTAATTTCTACGAGGTTAAATTTCCTTTTGGCTCATTGGTGCCCAGACCAAATGATACTCAAGCACAATCAATCTTTACTGAAGTAGCAAATGACAATAAACTTGGAAGTTTTGGAGATCTTCTAGAAAGGGTGGGTATAGGGGATGGAGATGAAGAATTAGCTGGAGATGAAGAATTGGCTCAAGCTGGAGACGAAAATGTATCACAAGTGAATCAACTTCAATAGGAAGGAAGAGCCGAAGGTGAACAAAATAAGAAGGAACAATTGGATCGTGGACATTTTAAGAAGCAATCTTTAGTTTAGTTTCATGATTATGTCACCCAAACAATCCAGAAATTGAGTCCATCTTCTCATTCCTCTACTCGATAGCATCTCTTAGGTACACCCTATCCTATAGCACACTTTGTGAGTTGTGATAAATTTTCAGCACAACATAGAAATTTTCTTGCAGCTATTACTTCAGAGCATGTACCGATGACACTCTCAGAAGCTGTAAAGATGAACGATGGCATGAGACAATGCAACGTGAAATACATGCATTGAAAAATAATGTGACATGGGTGATAGAAAATTTATATGTATAAGACAAAGTACAGATGGTTACCGTACGAGCATTTTGAGCTGTTACAGCTGCAAAATGTTAGGAATTGCATTAGATGGATGTTTATAATGCACTCCTTCAAGGGGATCTTCAAGAGGAGGTATACATGAAATTGTCTCCAAGATTTCATGTTCTAAGTCCAAGAAAGGTATGTCGACTTCAAAAATTTCTTTACGGGTTAACCAAGTACCACGTTGTTGGTTGGCCAAGTTATCTGTTGCCTTAAAAGACTATAATTTTCAGTAATCGTATTCTAATTATTTCCTTTTTACTTTGCAAGAAGGAGATGTTCGGATCGATGTTCTTGTCTGTGTTGACGATTTAATTATTTTAGGAAATAATCATGAGGCTATCAGACAGTTTAATAATTATCTTAGTAATTCTTCTCACATGAAGGATTTGAGAAATTTGAAATATTTCTTAGGTTTTGAAGTTGCAAGGAGTCGTGAAGGGATTTTCTTATGCCAACGTAAGTACACCTTGGACATTGTTTCTGAGATGGCATTATTAGGGGCTAAACCTGCAAGTGTTCCTTCGGAACAAAATCATCGATTGGCGTTGGTTGATGGACGACTTATTGATGACCCTAAACGTTGTCATCGATTGGTGGGCTATCCGTGACGACCCAAAACTTATAGCTAATTATGGAATCATACTAATCACAATTTATTAAGAAAATTAACTTCTCATACTCTTATTAAGGAACCAAAATACGCACATGAGTTGTTTATTATATAAACATGATGGTTACAACAAAATCCCTAACATAACTAGCTAAACGCTTCGAATCGGCTTCCTATGTCTTCATCACTCGTAACTTCTTTGGCCTAAAGTTCGGCTAAAACATTGGATAACAACATCATCAAAAAACATGTTGAGTAGAAACTTTGCATAATAACATGAGGTGCTCGAGTGAGGTATGTGCATATTGCCACATAATTTTACATTTTATTTCTTCCACCTCGACGGGCGGCTACCTTATCACTTCGTGCCGATATTTCCAACTAAACACTCCAATTCCCAATCAATCACTCCGGTAGTCATATCTCGGGCATATGCTGATTATCCTATGACCCACTTCCATACATAGACACTCAGTCCATGCAAGGAGGGATTAGGCAACGATGGAGGATCGAGAACGAATTTAAGACCAGCAAGCCCATTGCCGCCCAGCCGAACTCAACCACATCCACTCCTAGCACTTTGGGGTCTGACATGCACACATAAATTAAATATTCTTCTATCCTTTTAAGAATGTTTTATGGAATTAAGGGGTTGTATAGAGGGCTAATATGTATATATGTATGTAAAAAGAAGGGCTTATGTATGTATATATATATAAGTAGGTAGAAGGTATACTAAAACTATGAAGTGTTTTGTGTGTTGAAAGCAAGGTAAGTGTGGGTGTGGGTGTCTTAGGCAGGATTTAGTATGTGTGTAGATGTGTTTGTGTGTGTTATGTGATGAAAATGAAGTGCTAAATTCCCAATTAATCCCCTATTTATAGTAGTTGTGCGACGACCCGAAATTTTTAACTAGTCATGAAAATATCCGATTTATAATTTTTGCACCAACATGCCACTTTCTAAAACAATAGTAAAACCAACTCATACTTTTATTCAAAAACCCAAGAGTACACGTAAGTTGATTATTACATACATGATCGTGACTACAAAATAACCTTGATCATATAACACGCATAACTAGCTAAATGCTTCGAACCGTCTTCCTATGTCTTCTTCGCTAGCAACTCCATTCGCCTCAAGATCGGCTAAAACATTAAATGAAACACGTCAACAACATGTTGAGTAGAAACTTTACATATAACATAAGGTGCGCGTGTGTGGTTTGTGCATATTTTCACATATTTGTATCAATATAAACCATATAAAATTTCACTTCATAAGACTCATAAACTGCTCTCTTTTCTACCATTTTCCACCTCGACGGGCGGCTATCTTATCTCACCGTGCTGTAATTCAATTCCGACCAATACTCCCACCCAACCAAACACTCCAGTGGTTATATCCCAGGCATATGCCAAATTTCCTACAACCCACTTCAGTACACGGAACACTCCATCCATGCAAAGTTGGATTAGGCAACGATGGATGGCGAGAACGTTTAAGACCGGCAAGCCTACTGTCGCCCGGCCGAACTCAGCCCCATCCACCCCTATCACGTTTTGGGCCCATATACACACAATCTCCAGCACATTTCACACTATTTTCACATAGTTTTCATAATTGTCGTATGCATTTATTCAGATTCTGCAGGAATGAGCATATTTTTCAACCTCTATGAACTGAAAATTCCAATTTGCGAATACTTACAACAAACTGAAAATTTCAGTTTGTAAGCACGGAATTTCCAGCCTAAAACCTACTAGGATTTTACAAATATGTTTCTAATGTTGTAAAATAAGGTTTTGGTTGGCAAAATTTTGAGTTTTCAGCTTACGAGACTTGGAATTCGCAGACGGCGACGAAAATTGCTTAAGTGCGCGACTGCTGAAATTTCCAGCCCTCGAAGCCGAACTTTGCAGCTTTGAAAATACTGTTTTTCCAGCCTATTACACATTGGAATCACAGACTATAAAACAGGTTTTGAGTTTGGAAAAATCGAATTTTTCAGTTGTGGGAAAAGAAGAATTTTCAGTCTTGTAACAAATTTTTCAGCATTGTGAATACTATTTTCAGCAAGTTTTGAACTAAAATTGACCTTGACAAACAGAAAGTTTCAGCTTCTAACAGATAATTGAAGCACTATCAAAGTATCAAACATCATAATACATAACTTAAGCATCATTTGAACATATTGCAAGCAAAATTTGAGCAAAGTTTCAAGAAACTCAAGGTAAGATGTACATAAAATCACTACAAGCATATGACCAAATTCTCTTGTGTTCCCTAGGACCCAAGATGGAAATCAACTTGTGATCACCTCTTAGGATCTAATGGGGAAGAAATAAGGCTAATACTTTCATAAAAACCTAATCCTAACTTATGCCATAGGCAAGGTTTCTACCTTCTAGTAGTATTGGTTCTTCTTGTAGTTTAAGGGTTGTATGGAAGTATAAGGATGAAAGTGGCTGAAATTTGTGATGAAATTGACAAGAGATGAAGGTAATGGGGTATGGGGGAGTGGACGGTTTTGCCTTGTGTGTGTGGGTGGTGTTTTGTGTTTTCTTTGCCTAATATTACTTATAATTAGTAATGTAAGAAATAGCATTAAAATATTATTGTGTCTTAATCTTCATCATTTCTTACTTCCAACTAAGTGTCCAACTAACAAGCCTAATTTGGTTAAGTGGTAGTCTAGACTAATATGGGCCATACATGTATAACTACATCTAGAAGGGATTATACAAGTGTATATACACTTGTACATTGTCATCAATACTTGAACTAAGTATAAAACATTTCCTTGTTCTTATACCCTAAAAACATCCACCCTTAGTGAAAATCTGAAAATTTATAAGTTGTTTCTTATTTTACATATTTATGGAAGAAGATATCATTTAGGGATAGAAAATGCAATTTAGACCTTCATTAGGGTTTTTTCCAAAAATCTTCTAATCTTATTGCACAAAATCGAACATATATATATATATGTGTGTGTGTGTGTGTGTGTATACATATATTTTCATGAATTATATAGTTTATATGATGCTTAACTAGGACAAGAAATAATCCTAACTTGTACATTTTGCAAAAAAAACGAACATGAAACACAAGGTATCCACATTTTGAAAACGTATACCTATAAATATAAAATAAACACATATAAATATATCTATACATAATGGGAGTGAGAATACGGGTCCTTACAAGTTGTGCTAAGAAATAAGATTATTAAATAATTAAGACATTTTCTAATTATTATCATCTTTCCACCTAAGGTTACAAATAAGGGTTATAATAAATGAAATCTTCCAACTCAATGCCCAACTCAATACCTAATTATAGCTTAAGTGTGGGTCTAAATGTACACTTCATAATCTAGTTTAATCTAAACCTTACATGTATAAACATATCCGGAAGAAATCTTACATGTGTGAATATTCATTTAATACAAGGAGAATTGGGGAGCAAGTAATAATATACACCATATATTTACATTATATATATATTTATACATACAATTCCGTTCCCCCCCTCCCTGTTTATATTTTTAATATACACATTGTATAATTATTCCAATGTTTATTATGGAAAATACCTAAAGAAATAAAAATATAATCTTATATATTTATGTATATAAATTTTCTTGAAAATATATACATATATAATGTAAGATATATATATATATATATATATATATAAATCATAGTCTTACGGCCTAGCATTTAAAACTAATTATTATAGTGTAAAAATGACACATTTTAGTAAAAATGACAATATTAGGAAAAATAATCTAACCCTATATCTATATATATATATATATATATAAATTCATATATATGTCTATGTGTGTGTGTGTGTGTGTGTTTGAATTTTATGCATTTTATGATTGCTAAATGAAGTAGGAAAATAATTCCAATAATTATGCGTTTTGCAAATAAAAATAAGCATATATTACAAAGTATTTATTGCAATAAAAATGTCACATAATATGCATAGATTAATCATATAACATTTAAAAATACATATTTAAGCATCAAATATTATGTATATATATATATGTGTATATCTATATCATCTAAACTACAAAAATGACCTAGAATATATATATATATATATATGTTTATATATACTTCAACATATAAAAATATTATATATATGACTTTATTACAAATAATTCCTATCATTATAATTTTGAAAAATGTATGTATAGAATTATATATGTATGTATTGATTTATATGCATATATGTAGAATCCAATGGTTGGTATGAAAACATAATAGTTATTACACATTTCACATATAAAATAATAAAAACAATAAAAAATTTAATCACATAATTCACATATAAAATAGTCACATAAACACTAAATAATTTAATCATATAATTAACTCTTGAAACACCTAGAAATACCGGGTTATTACACTATCTCATATATATATCTTTGTTTTACACGACCAGAATTATATAATACAACAAATTACACTTTTGGTAACGTATAATGTGGTGACCAAAGGCTCAAAATTCGTTGCCTAAGATAATTTGTAACGAAACATTCATTACAAATATTTTGTTAGCTAAGGCTTGTCGCCAATTGTATTAGGTAATGAAAATTGTGAATTACTATTTCTTTGGTAATGAAGCAGTTTCGTTACCATTGGTCGCTTATACTAACGATTTAATTGGTTACCAATAGTTACATAAGAGTTCGAATGTATTTTAGTTAACCATTTATTTCGTTACAAAAACACCACGTTTTGTTACCATAACTACTAGTGTCGAGTTTTCGTGACATTTAAATTTGTTAGCTAAAGTTCGTCGCCAATTGTTACATATAACGAATATATGACTTCGTTACCATTGCTATGGTAACAAATTATTTAGTCACTATTAACCAAAATGGCAACATAAAATTGGTTACGAATAATTATGTAATTGTGATCGACACTTTTGTTACAAATATGTTTCGTTACCATTATTATTGTAAAAAACTATCTAATTACGATTAACCAGAATGGTAACAAAAAATTAGTTACCAATAATGATGTAATGGTGAACAACATCTTTTTGTTACCATAGCATGGCTAATGTTCTCTTATAAAACTATTTCGTTACTAGTAAATGATATTTTGCTACTAATGATTTATTAGTAATGAACACATATTTCTTGTTACAAAAGAATATGGTTACAAATGAAAGATAATCCTCATGTTATTATAGAAATATTTTCTCCTCGCTATTTCAATTGGTCACAACATTGGAACACCGCAATCGAATACCAAACATAACACCAAACAAACTTACAGTTCGAGAACACAAAATAAATCAAAACTTAATACCTACAACAAGGGAATTTCATTTTACTTCAAAACTATCACAAACAAAATGAGAAAAATAGCTAAAGTAATATTAGAGTGAATATCAAACTATCAATAGTTAAGCATCACTAGTGTAAAATGTTCCAAAATCATTCTTTTTGCAACTTCATAAACAAATGTTAGGCTCTAAATCTCCTTGACGCCACACATATCTCCAAATTAAGGCTGAAGTAGGGGTGACCACTAACTTCACTTTAAGAATATATATCCACATTTGCAATAACAAGAAAAAAATAATACTAATTTCACAAAAATACAATTCAATGAGAATTCCTTTCAATCAATCAAGAAAGTTGAACATAGAGATGAATATGCACAACTATAAAAAAAATCGATTATATCTTTACAAGTCATGAGAATTAAATCATTTATCCAAGACACTCACCACTTCCTAAAGAAGCTTTTTGTAATAAGAAAAATGCATCAACCACCAATAGCATACTCAATTTGCCACAACTCCACAAGCTATAGTCTATTTGCTACAACTCCACAAGCTCAAAGGTCCTAAAACTCGGAACATCCTAAGTTTTCCAAATAACAAACATCAAGGGAAACCACTCCACGAACTACAAAGCACCATTCATCTATAGGTATCGAGTTAAGAAAATCAAATGGAGAGATGATCAAACAACATCAAATTCAACGTCACAACTTGATTTTTACGCAACATCATATACTTGAAAGCTCAAGAATTAGAAGGAAAAGGCTAATGAACAATTTTGAGTTCTCACCATTGGGTGTTTCATAGCATGTGCCTATATTTCAACTTCAATCTAGCACCTGCACACCAAAAACAATCATGGAATTTATTACACAGCAAAAACCCATATTCAAAAGGAAATGAACTATACTAATGAAAAAAGAAACTTAAAAAACGATGATATTCAAGAGAGTCAAACCACCATGTTATCAATTATTTAAAAAAAACCTTTTTGAATATTTAAAAATACAATTTTTTGTAGAAATATAAGTCACACTCTATAGTATTAGTTTTTTCCATTGACGTGCGAATCCATATATGCAAGAAATCAAATCCCATTTTTCTCTTGAAAAAAAAAATCTAGGATTCCACTCCAAACAACAAAACTAAGAATCATTTGAGATTTTAATTATTGATGAAAAACACTAAGTTAACCATCAGTCTGCGATTAATTCTTGTTCTTATCCTAGTGAGCAACTTAGTACTTTTTGCCCAAATAAAATTTGTTTTAGAAAAAATGAACAATGAACATGATTATTTGTTTTTACACCTCAACATATGACAAAAAATTTATCAGTAAAGTAACGGCATAAAATTTTTAGAAATGTAAAGTATAGAGGTTGAATAATTACCTCTTGACACCAATGATGTGTCATCAAGACAACTTGCCTGACAAAGCTAACATCACTCACTTCAACTCATTCACACTAGCTATTTTTTAGCTTGTCTCTTTGATTCTTTTTCTTGATACTTGATTTGTTCTTTTTGAATATCTAGTTGTTATCTTTGCTCATTTATCACTCCTAGAGCAGATTGTAATGCATTGTCCCTCTTGGCCAGTGTCTCGTTTACCATTTGAAGTTGTATGGTCTTACATTTCAACTTCTTGATTCCTTTTGAAGGCATAACTCCATGTCCGAGGCCTCTCTCATACCCCACACGTGCACCAATGTCTCCCTCATGATTTCCCTTCAGAAGTGATGCCTCTCCAGCTTCTATTGCTTCAATCCCCCTCTTCTTCATTTCATCCTAACATGCAAATAAGAATAAAGCATAGAAGTTTTCATATGAAAATAAATGTATAAATTTAGTTGAAAAAAAGATTTGTTACAATAAAACTCAACTCACATGCTATTGTGCAGCCGTTGCATTGACACACTCTTCTATCCCCTTCTTCTTGTTACAGTGATATTGTACTTACATTTTTTCTACTTTAATTCTCCTTATTAAATTTCAAATTATATTAACAACCTGACTCTCTCTTATCTATCTAAGTGTTCCCTCTTTAATAATTAAATTTATAAAGAATACTAATGTAGTAAAATAAAATAAACTAATATAATTATTACTCAACTATTAATTTTGAAAGTTTTGCTAAATTATATGGATAGGGATATCATTTAGGAAAGTCAGCACAAGTATGTTCTCTTTTCATGGTAACAAAAAAGAACTCATTCCAAAAATAAAAACATATACATAAAGAACACAAGCTTCAAGGGGGAAGAAGCCACTAATTTATGGAAATACAGTTGGAAGCAATCATAAGTGCTGGACAAGTTACCTCTAACGTAATAAATATTCTACTTGGGGAAGGAAAACAAATATTGGTAGCAATCTCTTTAGCATATGCAGCAGCCTACCACCCAACTAGAACCATTAAAAGAAGGAACATAATTTAGAAAGACAACCAAATATCATATGACAGAAGAGTTAAACAATGTCCTCAGAAATATTACAATGAAATTAGACAAATATAAATGATACTTCAGTGTCAAATCAGTAACTTTTGATAAGAGGGCCATTCTTAATTTCCCCATAAACAACATTTTAATATCATCATTCATTAGAATAAGTTGCATGAAAAAAGTTCATTTTTTCTTAATGAGTGAGATAGAGAGAGAGAGGAGGAGGAGGAGGAAACACAACCATATAAAGCATTGAGTTCACCACTTGATAAAGAAAAGGCTCAAAAGTATCACGAGCCTTTGGAACGGCAATCACACAAGCTGTCCTGAACACTCAACATGCACATAAATTAAAGGAAAAAGTTAGGCAGAAACAAAGATTTGTAACGTAGCTCAATTTTGGATCATAAAGCTCAAGTTAGATATACTTTATAATTTTATTTCATTACATATCCAATCTCTTTTTTTAAATAACAGATGAAACTAAATCAAATCACTTGCCAAAGTTGGTCATTCACCAACCTTATGAACCTAATTTTTTGACACATTCGGGAAGGTCCCACATGATTAACTGTCAACAAATTAATTGTCACGACCCGAAAAAATACCCTTTTATTTTATTAAAATAAATAATAATTTGAACATAAAATTTGTACAAAATACAAGAGTTACAATTTTCCAAAAAGAAAACAACCGCAACTTTATTGTTTAAAAGGCTTCCAAATGCTTCCGCTGCGACACTCTGACCAGCTATCTCATTTCTTTCTAAAAATAGTCACATAAAGAAGAATCAACGCAACGGTTGAGTAGAAATTTCACTTAATCACATAAGGTGCTCGTGTGTATAATATATGCACATAATTACATAATATTTCACGTAATATCTCACGTAACATTACCTTTCGAGTCACCTATTGGTGACTCCCTTAAATCTCCCATATCAAAATATTCCAACCGTTCACATCGTTAACCCCAATATTCCATCCGTCCACATCAATTCCATCCGTTCACATCGGTGGCTATATCTCGAGATTATGCCAATTCCCCACAACAAATACATGGAACACTCCGTCCATGCAAAATAGAATTAGGACATGGATGGCGAGAACTGTTTTAAGACCGGCAAGCCCATTACCGTCTGGCCGAACTCAGCCCCATCCACACCGATAACACATTTTCGACCGACATGCACAAATAAAGGTTTTCACATAAACATATTCTCACATAATTTCATGATTTCATGCTTTAAGAGACCATATATTGGACATAATAAGGCATGAGCATAAACTAGAGCATATAAATGCAATTAAGGAGTACTTTAAACACGGATGCATCTAACTTGTAGTAAAACATGATTCCTAGGCTTATTCTAGCACAATAGCACTTAAGTATGTAAAAGCATAGAACAACTAAACTTATGTAATTAAGGAAATTCATACCTTCAAATATTTTTAGGAAAAAGAGGGTATATAAAAGGCTATATGGAAGGATCATTGGTATTATGTATGTAAAAAAGAAGTGTTTATATATATACATGTGTGGGTGGAAGATATTTTATAAATATGGAGTATTTTGGGTGTTGAGAGTAGTGTGAGTGAGGGGGTGTGTTTCTAGGCGGGATTTGTGTTTGTGTTGTGTGTGATAAAATGTAAGCAACCCTTCCCCCTATTTATAGTATTTTGATCAAGACACAAAATTATTATATAATAAGGTCTTTTTCCATAATTAATGTGTAATCTAACTAGGATATTTTCATTAAATGCAATCATCTTATTCACTAACCTAATGGTGTTGAGGTGTTGGCCTAAAATGATGATTCAAACCCTAAGTTTATAAGAATGCTCCAAGTATAAGATTTTGCTAGATTCACCTAATAAATGTAGGGAGATTAAGATAAGATATATATATATATATACATGTCATGGCCTTATCCAAAGTTAATCTTATCAAGAATCTTATCATAATCTTATCAAATCCTATCCAAATCTTATCTAATCTTATCCAAAGCTTATCATAATCTTATCATAATCATGTCTAATCTTATAAAATCTGAAATCATATCTTTATTTAATTAAAAATTCGAATTTGTATTTATTTATTTTTGTAAAAATCAAAAAT
Organism: Petrea volubilis; assembly: GCA_026212405.1. Taxonomy (NCBI): domain Eukaryota; kingdom Viridiplantae; phylum Streptophyta; class Magnoliopsida; order Lamiales; family Verbenaceae; genus Petrea; species Petrea volubilis. The sequence continues at coordinate 14,843,592 of CM047872.1, read as the reverse complement.
TAGGGTTTTAGGGCATAAAATCCGAAAATTCCAAACTAATTTAGAAATATTCCAAAATTATGAAATTTAATCTTTATAAATCTGAAATTATATATATTTTTTCCAGAAATTATAAATTGAACATATAATTTTAAGAAAATTGCAATTTAGGACATAGAATTTCTAAAATTGTGTTAGAATGTCAAATTTGTCTAAAATTTGGAAAATCATGTAATTTATTCAAAAGTGCATCTTCTCCATGCATAAAAGTCTAGAATACTTATTTATATTATTTTTGAAAACTCATAATCATTTAATAGATGAATTTTCCAAGAATGGTAATCAAATTCGAAAATTAGAACGTTACCGTTCAAATTGTAAATCAACCTCAAAATCATTCTAAAATTTGAAAATAACAAACAATAATGACCTTTTCAATAAGCATAATGTTTTATATCAATTATTTAAATAATAAAGATTACCGGGTCGTCACATTAATACTATTAATAGGCTGTCTCAAAACAATACAAGATACCAATAATTCCAAATAACAAAATTTTAAAAAGGTTAGAGAATTTTGGGAACTTTGAATATTTAAATAAAATTTTCAGCTTCATATCCAATTAAGGGTTTAGGTGCGAAGGTGTGTCCATTTTTACATGGGCCAAGTGGCCCCTAAAACTTCATGGAAAGCGAAGAGAGAGATAAATACTTGGAATCGTATAGCATGAGAAAAATGAGAATCTAGAGATGCTCTTTAATTTTGACAATCAAGTAGGTGGAATTTAAGAAGAACCCACCTAAAACCACATGCAGAGATGCTCTCGGCTGAAATGAGGCTTGGGGAGGGGTGAAGCGGCGGGGGAAGTTGCCGGTAGTGGCTATTGAACAGGAAAAGAGGAGGCAAAATTAATGACAGGAGGTTTAGTTGAAGGCGACGCTAGTGAAGACGGTGCCAAAGAAGATGGAAAAACAAAATTACCTACACGAAAGAGAAGCGTGAGACAATAGTAAGGCAGACGACGGTGCAAGGGAGAGGCACGAGGGAGAGCTTCAGATATAGTTTTGGGAGAGAGAGAAGAGAGAGAGAAAGATAGACACGAGACAGAGGGAGAGACAGAGAGACACGACTGCTTTTGATAGTGAGAGAATCTAGAGTGAGAATAATTTTGGGGTAGAAGGTGAAGAACTCAATTTCGGGGTTAATTAATCTACTCTTTTCCCCCCTTTTTTAAAAGAGGGTTTATTACTCTTTTTTAAAAGAGAGTTTATTACTCCATAGTTGAGAATGCATAGGATTTATTACTTCATAGTTGAGAACGAATAGGATTTCTTTACTATTTTCAATAATTATATAATATAACTTTTTAAAATATATAAATATTTTAAAGTTTTTTTATAATAATTAATTACACGTAAATATATTTGTAAGTCCAATCTATTATGTTTACCTTTACCTTATTTTTAATATAAATATATAAGTTATAAATTATTTTCCATGTACTTAACAAATTTAGTATAAATAAAAAAAAAAGAATAGTATCAAATGGAATAGAGCTATGCGGTCTAAGTCATAAATAAGAGAAAAATTTAAAACATTGAGGGAGATGAGAAAGGAGGGAGAAACGAGGAGAGAAATGTCATAAGTAGGAGAAAAATAAGATATAAGAGATATTAAAGAAAATATAGTGAAATCAATAAAAATAACAATAGATATCAAACATTCCCTCAAACTTAATTGAGTCAATTGAATGTTACTCCCAACTTAATCGAGAAAATAGAACATTTCCCCAAATTCAATTGAGCCAATTGAACATTTTATACAACTCAAATGAGTCCCCCAACTTAATTGAGAAAATTAAATATTGCCCCCGACTCAACTCAATCAATTGGACATTTTTCCCAATTTAATTGAGATAACGGGTTTTTTTAATGAATTGAGTTAAATGGACATTTTCCACAATGTAATTGAAAAAATTGAAAATTTTCTCCAACCAGATTAAGTAATTAAGTTAATATGGAACTTATAAGCATTTTTAAAGTGTTTTGTCGTTCAATTAAAAGTATTTGTATATAGTAGTCTTCATATTTAAAGTTAGGTTTGTCTAAATTAAGGTGCCTCTGTTACTAACTTCATATTAGGTAGCCTAGTATTTCAACAAAATGTAAGAGTGCATGTTACCTGTAATAAAGGTTGCAATTATCTGGAACTTGTCGTGTAAATTTGAATAATTTACTACACATATGTTACTTGTAACTCCAAATTTATTTATGTGTGTGTAGTGTAGTGTCTTAATAGAATTAGCAAGAAAGAATTAATTTTTTTTAACAATTTATCCCATTTTTTTTAAAAAAAATTGTTAAATTAGCTTCGTCATTTTTTAAAGAATTAATTTCATCCTAGTTCTTTTCAGAAGTACTTTAATTTTCTTTAATCCCATATATATTTAAAAATAATAATATTAGCAAGCTTAATATATTATAGAAATATATTCACATGCCACAAAATTTGTATATGCATTTAGTTGTTTGAGTGGTTAAATGGCCTTTAGTTAACCTAGGTTCAAACCCCATTGCATGCAATTAGCAATATTTTTTGAATGGGACTTATTGAAAAATATGATTATGCCTTACCTTTGGCTATATTTTATGAGCCGAACTTGTTTAAAAAGATGTATATGCCCTTAACAAACTCACATGTTAGTCATGTGACGGAATTTCACCAGAATATTCTGTCAGGATTTGAACTTGGATGGTATTTTGTTAAAAACGTAAAGTTTGGATGGCAATATGTAAACAAATTTTTTATGACAAAGTGTAAAAGTCTGTATACTTTGGATGGTAATTTTTTTTTCCAAACACAAATTTATCAATTAATTTGAAAAGCATACAGAAATAAAAAAATAACATGTGGCAACCAAAGAAAGGTTCCTCATATGACGTAATTACGGGGCTACCTTTTTTAGACAACCTCTTAAAGTTTGCGTATGTACTTTAGGTTGTATGCTTGAATAGTATAGCTTACTGATATGGCCGAATCTACTTTGGCCATGTGGGCTCCAACTCAACTCACACGTCGGATCCAACTCAGCGCATGCCGCCATTCTCTTGTTGCCGCGTGTCAGACCTAGCTCGATCAGGCTCCATGTTCTTTCTTGTCGGCCTATTTCGGTTAGAGTTCATCACATCTCCTCGACTCGTATGGTCTCCTCGGTGTCAGGACATCATCGATATCGGTCCTATTCCATCCTCGGAGTCATCACCCTGATATCCACCTACAGCTGTGGTTGTACCCAACGCGCCCACGACGCGTGTCAAGGGGCACTCCTATAACCAGCAACGGGGCTGGGCCAGCCTAATCCTAGTCCGGCCCACCTATTTTTTATTATTATAAATAGTGCGATGGCACTATTCATTGGGTAAGACACTTCTAATCCATTATTACGCCTGATACTACTTACCATCCACCTGCCCAAATACTGACTTGAGCGTCGGAGGGTCTTCGCCGGAGACACTTCCGACTAGTCTCACGTGTGTTCCATCCTTGCAAAATAGAACCCGACCAGCTTTCGTATACCCTTACGTGGACTTCTTTGCTCGAATTCGGACATCCATATTCTGATCGAGCTGACGTGCACAGAGGATCAAATCCGACCACATCATTTTGGCGCTAGAGGAAGGGCCCTATTCGAGCAAGTGAGACAGTGGTGAACACACGTAGGACTAGAACAGAGTCGGGGGCCCCACAAACCACCACCAATCCTGCTCCCGAGACTCACACCGTTCCACCCCACACTGTTCCGCAGGTCACCGGGCCGGCATCTACGCCTCCCGCCGAGCAGAACCTCGTCGTTCTGACGGCAGATCAGTTCAGTACACTCTTACGCGAGATCAGACGGGGGAAACCAGACCCCGCCCCGGCTGCCACTGCTGAAGACCCTCACTCTGTGAGGGAGGAATTTCGCCCCCCGCGAGGTGTTCGGGCAACCGACGCCGAGCGGGATGACGTGCAGGTGCGCAAACGGGTCCCCGCCACAAGGGAGGCCCAAAGAGAAAGGCGGCCCCCACCTCCTCGACTGGTTGAGGAAGTCGATGAATCCTCCGTGGGGGCATCCTCGGGTCATCATGCACGGAGTCACAGAGAACGGCTGGAGGAAATCTCCCACCAGGCCATAGAGATCCAGCGGAGGATCGATGAGGTCCGCCGCGGCGAGAGATCTCGTGATGATGTCGGGGAGCTTTCACACTGGATGGAAGACCTCAACCTGGAAACTCGATGAGGTATCTCACCGTTCTGGGCACAGATCGGCGCAACGATACTTTGTGCCCGACGAAACAGACCCACTCTGAGCCGACCTTCAACGAGCCTGAGCACTTAGAGGGGTCCGAATCCCGACCGACCTACCCCGATATAATGGAGAGGTTGACCCCAAAGAGCATCTCATACAATTCAAACACGCCATGCGCAGTGCACATGATCGACGACGACTTCGCAGCGAAGTTGCTTGTTACGACTTTTCAGTGCGTGGCCTCGCAATGGTACATCCGCCAAGCCCCAGGTTCGGTCAGAAGCTTCGCCGACTTGGCAATGAAGTTTGTCAATCATTTCCAGACGAAGAGCCTAGTAAAGTTGCCTCCATCCCACCTGCATAAGATTCGGCAAAGGGACAATGAATTTTTGAAGGACTTCTTCAACCGGTTCAACACCGAGCTGCTCAAGGTAGAGAGCGTCCAGATGGACTTCCTCCTCGACGTGATCATGGGAGCTATACGAAATCAAGCGTGCTCGGACCACTTGGCCAGGAAGCGCCCGACCACCATGGAGAAAGTCATATCCATCGCTCAGCAATACATGAACATCGAGGATATGAGGTTCAAAAGGAGGTCAGACGTCGGGGAAAGGAAGGATCGCCGACGTGACAACAAGATCACCCCGTTGGTCATGTCGAGGAAAAAGATTTTCGCCACCATCAACGCTAGCGACCCGACGGTCTTCCGGAGGCCAAGGAAGATCCAGGACAAAGATGGAGCCCCCCCAAGAGGAAACAAATATTGTGCGTTTCATAAGCAAGTGGGTAATCATGACACCGAGGGCTGCTACGCCCTCAAGAAGAAAATACAGCGCCTCATCGACCTGGGCCGTCCGGAGATCAAAAAATACGTGAAAAAGCAAGGACAGGGCCACAAGGTTGAGGGAAGCCGCCGACACAACTCTCCGTCCTCCATGGACGATGAACACGGGTCGCCGAAGAGAAAAAGATCTCGATCTCCTCGAAGTGGTTACACGCCTTCTGATCGGGTCGACAAGCAACCCGCCACACAAGACGATCTCCCTGACCAGGGGAATGATCCACACCATTGCAGGAGGGCCGAGTGGAGGAGACTCCAAAAGCAGGAGAAAGCATGTAGAAAGGCGCCTCGACCAAGCCCGATACCGAATCGAGGAGCGCTATTACCACGAGAGGCTGCATGTCAACGCTATATCAGGGGCAGGGTCACCGACGTCGGAATCGCTCGAATTCTCCGATCGAGACCTTATGCACATCCCTAAGACAGAAGGCCTCGAAGATACGTCGGATTACCCAATGGTCATTAATCTGGACGTGGCCAACTATTCGGTGGCCAAGACCCTGATCGACAACGGGAGTTTTGCCAACATCATTTTCGCCAGCACATTCGCCAAAATGGATCTGGGAGGATACACGCTCTCTCCCGTGCAGACCCCTCTAGTCGGGTTCGGGGAGTCCGAGGTAGTCCCTTTCGGGATGATCCAACTCCCCACCTCGCTGGGGGAAGCCCCGAGGAGGAAGACGATGATGATCCAGTATATAATAGTTGATGCCCCGTTCGCCTATAACATCATCCTCAGGCGACCCGCACTTAATGCGTTTCGGGCGGTGGTATCCACGTATCACTTGAAGATGAAGTTTCCGACTCCCGCTGGGATCGGGCAGGTGACATGCCAAATTCTGGATGCCTGGAAGTGCTATACGGCATCGGTCGAAGCAAGGAAGATTCCGGTACCCCGACCAGGAAACACGAACGCCCTGCACATCAACATCCCCGAGTCCTCCGAGATCGACCCGGCGAAGAGGAGGAGGATCGAAGAGGAGAAGATGACGCCAGCGGAAGACTTCAGGATAGTCGAGCTCGTAGAGGGAGACCCGGCCAAGACCACCAGGGTCGGAGCGAGTCTAGATCCATACCAAGAAATAATGCTTATCGATTTTCTCTGTTCTAACGTCGATGTCTTCGCATGGAAGGCCTCGGATTTTTCGGGGATCGACCCCGAAGTGATTGTCCATCGCCTCAATGTGGACCCTTCGGTCAGGCCAGTGAGACAGAAGAAGAGGATATTTTGTGAAGAGCGTAACCGGATCATAGACGAGGAAGTCAATAAGCTGCTCGACGCCGGATACATTGTCAAAATCCAATACACCGATTGGCTGTGCAATGTGGTTGTAGTTGCTAAAGGGGACGGTCGGTGGCGGATGTGCAACGATTTCACTGACCTCAACAAAGCCTACCCAAAGGATTACTACCCCCTTTCCCGTATCGATCAGCTCGTTGATTCGACAACGTGATGCGAGCTGATGAGCATGATGGACGCTTTCCAGGGATATTATCAGATCTACCTGGCCGAGGAGGACCGCGGTCGCACATCATTTGTTGTAGCGACAGGAACATACTGCTTCCTCGTGATGCCCTTTGGACTAAAAAACGCGGGTGCTACGTACCAGAGGTTGGTGAATCTCATGTTCAAAGAAGAGATCGATAAGACTGTCGAAGTCTATGTCGACGATATGATAGTACGTAGCGAGAGAGAATATGATCATTTGGAGCATCTTGCGCAGGGCATTCGCCATTTTACGGAAGTATGGTCTAAAACTCAATCCCAACAAGTGCACGTTCGGGGTCCGGGGAGGAAAGTTCCTCGGATACATAGTGAGCCATCGAGGGATCGAGGCCAACCCCTCTAAAATTCGCGCCATCCTCGACATCAAGCCTCCTAGTTTGGTGAAGGAGGTCCAAGGGTTGGTAGGGCGCATAGGTCGCCCTCAACAGGTTCATTTCCAGTTCAGCTGATCAGAACCTCCCCTTCTTCAAGGCGCTTCGAGTGGTCTCCGGTTGGAAATGGACTGAGGATTGCCAACGCGCGCTCCTCGAGTTAAAGGGCTACTTAACTGAGCCTCCCTTGCTATCGAAACCAACTCCGGGGAGGCCCCTCTACATCTACTTGGCGGTATCCTCAAATGCCATTAGTTCGGTTCTGGTCAACGTGAACCGCCGGATCCATCATCCAGTATATTACTTAAGTAAGTTGCTTCAAGGTCTTGAACGGAATTACCTGGAGATTGAGAATCTGGCCCTCGCCTTGGTCCAATCAGCTCGGAAGTTGAGGCAATATTTCCAGGCCCACACTATCATAGTCCTGACTAACGAGCCATTGCGACAGGTCTTGACTAAGCCCGACGTTTCAGGTTGGCTGGTGAAGTGGGCTGTCGAGCTTGGCGAATTCGACATTCAATTTCAACCACGCACAACCATTCACGCTTAAGTACTAGCGGATTTTGTTGTAGAAATGGCTTCAGGGCCAGAGGCCGATCAGAAGACCCCATGGACCCTTATGGTCGACGAATCCTCCACGAACTCTGGGGGAGGAGCTGGCGTTTACCTGCGGGATGAGCTCGACAACGAGCTTGATTTCACCATCTGCTTGGAGTTCCCTGTCTCTAACAATGAGGCAGAGTATGAGGCTATGGCGGCAGGGATGAAGATAGCCCTAGACAAGGGTGTGGACGAACTTAGGGCTTTAACCGACTTCACGGTTGGTGGCCGAGCAGGTCAACGGAAACTACGAGACCAGAGAAGCGTCGATGACCAAATACCTCGAGGAGATTCATAAGCTAAAGATGAAGTTCGCCAAGTTTACGCTCGAACAGATCCCCTGAGCAGAGAACGACCGTGTGGATCAATTATCAAAATTGGCCAGCTCGACGACAGGCACAAGGGAAAGGTATATAATGGTGTTGAGCTCGCCATCTCCCTTAATCCAGACCGGAACCGAACAGAGAGTGCTCGCCATCGAATACCCGGAGGGTTGGATAGCCGAGTTGATCGCCTATCTGAGGGATGGAATTCTCCCGGAGGATCCCATCGAAGCTAGGAGACTCCGACAACAGGCCTCGCGTTATGCCCTGTATGCACAAGGGCGCCTGTTCAGGAGAAGCTTTGACGGGCCTCCTCGGCGATGTTTGAGCAAGCAGCAAGCGAAGGTGGTAATCGAGGAAATACACCTGGGATGCTGCGGAAAACCATACTGGACCGACGGCCTTGGCCAAGAGGGTATCCCGAGTGGGGTTCTTTTGGCCTACCCTCGTGCAGGACTGTTTCGATTTCGTCCGAAGATGTCGGACTTGCCAAATTCACGCCAATCTCATTCATCAACCCGCCGCGCCTATGGTCAACGTGGAAATCTCATGGCCATTCGACCAGTGGGGGATAGACATCCTGGGACCCTTTCCTCAGGCCCCCGGGCAGAGAAAGTTCGCTATTGTGGCCGTCGAATATTTCACAAAGTGGGCCAAAGCAGAAGCCGTTGCCAAGATCACAGATTCGACTGTCAAAGCCTTCATTTGGAAGAACATTATCTGCTGTTTCGGACTCCCCAGGATCATTATCTCTGATAACGGGACCTAATTTCAGAGCCATCGGGTGAGGGAATGGTACTCGAGCCTAAAGATCGAGCAGCGGTTTACCTCCGTAGGGAACCCTCAAGCGAACGGGCAAGTCGAAGTCACTAATCGGACGATTCTCCACGGACTCAAGACGGCGTTCACTGACGCTCAGGGGAACTGGGCCGACGAGCTCCCAGGCGTCCTTTGGACTTACCGGACAACTCCTCGAACTGCAACAGGGTGACACACCGTATGCCTTAGTATACGGGTCTACCGCAGTCATACTCGCGGAAGTGTTGCACCCCTCTGCACGGGTAACCCACTTCGATGAAATCGCCAACATCGACGCTCGCCTGTTCGAATTGGATTTCGCCGACGAAAGAAGGCGCGCTTACTAGGCAGAAGATGGATAACTTCAGAGCATCCACTGCGCGTGCGTACAATCGCCATGTCCATCCTCAGGCATTTCAAATTGGGGACCTGGTGTCCAAGAGAGTAGAAGTCTCCCGCCCAGTGGGCAAGTTGGATCCTAAATGGGATGGGCCGTTCAGGGTCATAACAATTTGCAAGAATAATGCTTATCGCCTCGAGGACATGTCGGGGAGGGAACTGCCCCATCCTTGGAACGCCACGAACCTCAAACGATTCTATGTATGATTACCTGCCCGAGCAGAAATAGTCACTCGTGATTTTTCCTCGAGACGTTCACCTTCCTCGGAGCTTTTCATTCAATTCTCTTTTAATAATTGCATCGTTTGTCATCGAATACTTTTCCGATTGAAATGCGTCATTTTATACGCCCAGATTCCATTCTTCAAAGTTTGATTTTCATTTATCAAATTATTTTTCAAGGTTCAATTTTAAGTGTTGCTCAAACTTATGTTTCGATTTCTCTTATCGAATTGAAGTTTCTGTGTTAACATGTCGATGACGGAACTTGAAAGCGATGTGAAAATGAAAGCGTTTCATTGATAAATAAAAGTTTACATCTGGTTCAAAAAATAATAATAATAATAATAATAAAATAAAAAAAATAAAAACAAAAATACATGTCCTCGGGCATATGGCCCGGCAAAAATCCTAGGCGGCCTAGGCGCCATCTACCTCCTCGGCCACCTCCTCGATCGCCGCCTTCATGGTCTGGTCGGTCCCAGCATCGACCACGTCCTTGTTCGCCGGGGCGCTTGTCACCCCCACTTCAGGACCCTGCATGGTTCAAGATGATCGCATCGTCGGGCTCCACATCCGGAGAGAGAGGCTTCCCCAAGCGCTTGTGCCCCTCATTGCGGACTTGTCTCTCCACGATGGAGATCACGTTAGCAAACTCCGCACCCTCATTGCCGGCAATGCCTCATTATCCTCTGTGTCCTCCACCCCGGCATCGTTCAGGTGGATGCCGTAGCTTTCCATGGGAAAATCCTGAGGGATAACGCTGCACGCCTTCAACTGGTTGAAGTCTCTTTCAAATCCGAGGGCGGCGTCAGTTCGCCCCACGGAGGATGGTGGCGTACTCAAAGACCGGACCCCGGACAAACCCCTTTACGGCCTCCTTCTTGTAACCCGGGAACTGAAGAAATCAACTCCGTCCTCATCGAACGGCGGCCCCTCTCCTCGCCCTGCACGAAGGCATCCTTAACCTTCTTCTTCAGGCGGGTATTTTCTTGCTCCAGCGTGGACTCCCTAGTCTTGAAGTCCAGCTCGAGCTTCTCGAGCTGCTCCTCCAGCGCCCGGGTCTTCTTTCTTTTCTCCTCGATCTCCTGTTGAGCGACTTGGTTCTTTTGCCGCTTTTCATCCAACTCCGCCTGGAGGTGGCTTCCTCGAGCCTCCCGCTCGACTTTGTCGCAACGTGCCCGGCTGACCTCCAGCCGGCGAAGGCCGTGAAACACCCTTTGTTGGAGGGTGTTCATATCCTCGGCTATGCTGAGGGCCAGTTCAGCATCATCGAGCTCGGAGAGGATGATCTGGTCGGCCTTGAAAACGGCGTTCCGGAAGCTCCTCATGGCCAGTTTCTCGTTTGCCCCTCCGAGGATGCTATGATCGGACAGGTCTCCGAATTTGGGGCTAAAGCGGGGCTCCGAGGCGTCCGGATAACTTAACACCTCCAACTCCTCTGAGGAGTAGCCGTCAGCCGGCCGCTTGCCTTTGGCCAATTTCGGGGCGGCCCTCTTCGAAGCGGGCCCAGCTGGTCTCGTCGGAGGTGTGGAGTCGGGGGCCTTCCTTTTCCGGACGACTGGGCGTCTCCTCCACGTCAATGATCGCCCCACGGCTAGCGGTTGGGATCGTGGCCTGCCCCGCACTTCTCGGAACGATGGCCTCGCGAGCCCGGGCCTCCTCTGAGGGGGGGATGGTCTCCTCCTTCCGCCAGACACCTTGGAAATCAGGTTCATGCAGGCCCATCTCTAATATGCTGAGATCTGCAAAAGTGAAAACCATCCGATTAGGAAGTAATTCGAGCAAAATACTATTTGTGTTTCGAACAAAAACATGCAATAAAAATAATACCAAAAGTAACATGCTCGGTATCAAGCCTGGCCGGCGAGAGCCCGGCCTTTACTAGAAAGCTTTCTTGGGTAAGAAAGATGGGGCTTAATAAGCCCAGGGACTTCTGGTCGAGCACCCATTCCCTTGTCCAACTACTTGAACCTAATCCGACCAGGGAAAGCTTTCTCGCTTCCGGATTATGCACCCTCCTCACCGGCCAAGGATCCCCGGAGTATACATAACACCATTTCTGCTTCCAATCCGCCTCGTATGACGATGAGGCCGTTTCGATCAGCTTTTTTCCATTTTTGTCACTCACGAAAAAGCAGTTGAACTCATCGTCCGGAGATGATCTGCTCGAATGATTAACTTGGTACAGGTCGGAGAAGTCGGCCACAGTTGGGGTATGCCTGGTGCAGTGACAAAATACGACGAAGGCGCATATTGAGGCGTATGAGTTTGGGGTCAGCTGAATAGGGCTTATATTCAACCGATTTAGGATGGTTGAGATGAAGGCCGGGATCGGAAACCTAAGCCCGTTCTCGATGTGAGCGTAATGAATGGGAAGGCACCCCTCAGGGGGATTCGTGATGGAATCCACCCTACTCGGCCAGATTACACCGAACGTATCGCGGATATAGTGGTTCATTATCTTCTCTCTATCCCATTCAGTGTTGTTCGCGACAATGTTCCCCCAACTCACTGTCGTTTGGTTGCCCGCAATAGCTTTCCTTCTCCCCCGGCGAGGCTCTTGACCGGATGGGCCCTCCTCCTAGGGAGCAAACCTCAATGAGGGGACCGGTACGTCGGGCATGTCGCCCATCGGAGGAAGTACCTCCCCGCTCTCCGCCTCCATGCGCCGTCTCATTTCCTCTACCCTGCTCGGGCTCTTACCAGTCCCTCAGGGCCGGCTGGTGCTCGCCTCGCCCGGGCAGCGAGATGATGCCCCCTCGAAAGAGGCTTCTGCCTCTAAAGAAATCGACAGACTTATGTCGCTCAACCCCCCTTCGACTGGGGACTCTATCATCCTATTTTGGCTATCCGAACTATCCATGGACTGACTCATATCTAAGGATTGTTTTAAGATTTAACGAAAACGAAGAGCAAGAAAGAAACAGATAGGGAAAAGGGAGTACCTAGGTTTGGCTGGTCGAAAAGAGGATTTGGCTGCTTGAATTGTTTCCCGGGTGCTCGGTGCTCTCAAGTTATGCTCGATGTGGAATCTCAGTTCGATGAAAAAATGACGCACCTGTAGCCGTGCCCAGGGCCCCTATTTATAGGGCGGTAAAAATCCTCCTCGGGAAGTCCAACGGACTCCAGTAATTATTACCAACGGTCACATCCCAACGGTCAATTTTTGAAATTACCACCCGCGCCTGATCGATGGTTCATGAACGGAACCACTGGCGATATCTCCTCGGATAGTTCACAGCCCGTCCGCACCAAGCGAATCGGTCAGTCCGAAAACTGGGGGGGCTAATGATATGGCCAAATCTGCTTTGGCCATGTGGGCTCCAACTCAGCTCACACGTCGGATCCAACTCAGCGCATGCCGCCATTCTCTTCTTGCCGCGTGTCAGACCTAGCTCGATCAGGCTCCATGTTCTTTCTTGTCGACCTATTTTGGTCAGAGTTCATCACATCTCCTCAACTCGTATGGTCTCCTTGGTGTCAGGACATCCTCGATATCGGTCCTATTCCATCCTCGGAGTCATCACCCTGACATCCGCCTACAACTACGGTTGTACCCAACGTGCCCACGGCGCGTGTCAAGGGGCACTCCTATAACCAGCAACGGGGCTGGGCCAGCCTAACCCTAGTCCGGCCCACCTATTTTTTATTATTATAAATAGTGCGATGGCACTATTCATTGGGTAGGACACTTCTAATCCATTATTATGCCTGATACTACTTACCATCCACTTGCCCGAATACTGACTTCAGCGTCGGAGGGTCTTCACCGGAGACACTTTCGGCTAGTCTCACGTGTGTTCCATCCTTGCAGAATAGAACCCGACTAGCTTTTGTATACCCTTACGCGGACTTCTTTGCACGGATTCGGACATCCATATTCTGATCGAGCTGACGTGCACAGAGGATCAAATCCGACCACATCACTTACGTCGTACAAGTTTTTGTTAGCTTATTTTAAAATTAATAAATATTCTAATTCAATATTTTTCTCTCTAAAAAACTATCACCTATGTGTATGGAAGTGTATTAACAAGATTTTAATTTTTATATGATACATGCTAAATTATTAATACGCCTTTTATGTTTTTAGTAATAGTTGTCTTGGTATGTTAGTTTGAGAATTATACTTTCATTGCAAGATCGAAAGTTCAAAACTTCTTGGGCAAAATTAATATCCTTTTACAAAGTGATAGTGTCACGACCCGAAAAATACCCTTCATATTTTATTAACATGAATAATTTACATAACTATTTTTATGAAATACAAAAGTTACAATTTAGAAAATACTACAAAAGTAACTATAAAAACGTCATAATATCCAGTGGTCTTCCACTGCGCACTCTGATATAACATCCTTGCCTAAAAGAATGTTCATAAAACGTATCAACACAACGGCTGAGTAGAATTATTACTCGATCACATAAGGTGCAAGTGTGTGAAAATTGCACATAAACATGTAAAATCACATAATACTCCATGTTCATCACATATAGTAATGTAATGCCTTATAACTCCCACCATGATCAAATAATCCAGCCGAGTCACTTCGCGATTCCACCAATCCCAACCGAGTCACACCAGTAGTCATAACCCGGGTATATGCCGAAGCCTACTACCCACTCTCATATAGAACACTCCGTCCATATGAGGAGGGATTAGGAGATGGAGGGCTGGAACACTTAATACCGGCATCTCCAATAGAATGTCCTGGCAGAACTCAACCATATCCATTCCACAATATTTCGAGGCCAACACATAATTGAGAAATAATTTTCTCATAACACATAGATCATAAAGAGCATAAATAAACATATCATGGTCATGTATGTACCTCTATAAAAGCATAATAGCATGAAAATAATTATCATGATATTGACATGTATAGCAAATAATTTGAGGCATAAAATCTTAAAATGTGAACATAGGCAATTTTTTTTTTTTTTTTTTTTTTTAGAAAAAACGGAGGGATCCCCCTATTTATTGATAATCAAAAGAGATCATTACAAGGCGAACAATACAAGTACAACCAAAAGCATAAAACACAAGAGAAAAGCCAAAATCAAGACCAATGTTTATGACGAAGATACGGAAGACCAATCATATCCATTCTCACTAATCCACGAAGCTTTCCTTGGAGTTGTGTCGGTTCAATCACTCTAGACGTAAGAGAATCACACGCCATGTTAGCCAGGCAATCCGCAACTTGATTGCCTTCATGAAATATATGCGTAACTTTCACCTCCAAATGTCGCATTAACGCGCGAGTCTTGCAAACAAGGTGTTGTAAGTCCCAAGATGTCCCTTGATCAGTACCGATGAGCCTCAGTACCACTTGCGCATCCAACTCTAGCCAAATCCGGTGATACCCGCGTGCCTGTGCAAGCCTCAGTCCTTCATATGCTGCAAATAATTCAGCGTATATATTTTTACAATCCCCAAGGTACGAGTAAAAGGCGAACAGTGGAGTGCCCAAGTGTGTTCTCGCAATTCCCCCTGCCCCAGCAGTAGCAGCTCCCTTCCGATAGGCTCCATCTGTGTTAATTTTAATCCACGAAATCTCAGGTTTGATCCATCTCACCATGCGGACCTCAGTACGATGTGGCCGCTGCTGTATTTGGAACAACTCTGCCGCATGATCATCGCCTTGCCAAAGGTGTGATTTCAGGACACGTGATTCCATAAGGAGTCTAATATGTCGCCAAATCCTGAACACAATCTGACTAGCGATAACCCTTTTGCCCCTATATTTCGAATTGTTCCGAGCCTCCCATAAGTACCAAAGAATGAGAATAGGAATAATAAGTCTCACACTCAAACCCCCATGAATTTCTCTTGAGTTTCTCCAGAAATTAAGCACCAGAACAATCTCATCAGAATCAACCAAGGCAATATGAAAGATATTAGAAAAGAATTGCCAAATCAGCTGAGCTTTCAAGCTCCGGAGGAACACATGCGGCATCGTCTCCTCTTGATAGCAACACTGACACTTAGAAGCTAAGTGAAATCCTTTTCGCCTCATTCTCTCATCAACAGGGACCCAGCCTTTAATAAGACGCCATATAAAGATTGAAATGTTGGGAGTGATATAGGAAGACCAGATGTGTGAAAAGAGATCCGAGGTTTGAGATTTTTCTCGAATCATCTCCCACATAGATTTTGTAGTGAAGAGCCCCTTCGAATCAAGCTTCCAAATCATCTTGTCTTTACCCCCAGGATCAATAGGGATGTAAACAACTTTCTCCACCATTCTCATGGGCAATATAGCATCCAACTTGTCAACGTCCCAATCTTGTGCATGCCAAAATTGAGAAACCCGTGCCCCCCCATAGCTGTGTTGCTCAATCTGATTCTTGAGAACGCCATCAAGCAACCATTGATCCTGCCAAAAAAATGCCTCCCCACTCCCCAGTTGCCACGCAATATTAGGTTCGACTAAATGTCTCATCCTGCATATTCGTTTCCAAGTTGGAGAGTCGTGTGGTTTGATGCTAATTTCCATGGGATGAAAACCCCTGACATATCGTCCCTTTAGAAACCTGGCCCAGAGAGACTTTTGTAACCGAAACTTCCACCAAAGTTTGCCAGAAAAACTGTTAACCAAATCATCCAACTTACGGACACCAAGCCCGCCTTCACCGTAGGGTTTGCACAAGGCATTCCAGGCTGCCCAATGCAGCTTACGTTGTCCTCCGTACGACCCCCAATACAATTACTTGGTATTTTTACCATTATTTGGTAAATCCAGGTTCAAGCTTTGTTTATGAAAATAATCTAAGATCATGTTGCCTAAACTACTTATGAGAAAGGTAGTAATTCTACCTTTTTAAATATTTTTAGGGAAAAAGAGGGTATATAAAGGGCTATAAGGAAGGCTAATAGGTATATATGGATGAAAATAGAAGGGTTTGTAAATATATATATATGGATGGGTGGAAGTAGGCTATAAATAGGAAGTGTTTTGGGTCATTAGGTGTTGAGAGTAGAGTGAGTGTGGCGGTGTGTTTTTAGACAGGATTTGTGTGTTTGTGCGTGAAATGTGAGCAACCCCTCCCCTCTATTTATAGTGGAGGATAAGGGTAGAAGGCAAGACTTGGGGACCAAGTCTTAATTAATGCAAATCTTCTTAATTAATGCAAATCTCCCACCAAGGCTTAAAATTAAATGCCAAATTAAATGTAATCTTCCACCTCCCTGCTCTATTTCTAGCCTTGGTGTAGCCCTAATACATGAGTCATGAAGCTAGATAATAGAAGACCACACAAGTGTATAATTTTTAGAAGCAAAGCATCTTGTATTAGCGTAAGATATTTTAATAAAATAGTAATACAAAATCAAATAAAATATGATAAAATCTGATTTTGATTATCCTCATCTTATAAAATCTGAAATCATATCTTTATTTTATTAAAAATTCGAATTTGTATTTATTATTTTTATAACAATTGAAAATTAGGGTTTTAGGGCATAAAATCCGAAAATTCATACTTAATTTAGGAAAATCCCAAAATTATGAAATTTAATCTTTATAAATCTGAAATTATATGTATATTTCCCAGAAATTAAAAATGTTTTAGTTATATTTTCAAAAATTGCAATTTAGGGCATAGAATTTCAAATATTGTGTTAGAATGTCCAATTCCTCTAAAATTTGGAAAATCAAGTAATTTATTAAAATTTACATCTTCTCCATGCATAAAAGTCTAGAATACTTATTTATATGAGTTTTGAAAACTCATAAGTATATAATAGACGAATTTTCTATGAGTGGTAATCGAAATTCGAAAATTAGCACTTTACCGTTCAAATTGTAAGTTAATCTCAAAAGCATATTAAAATTTGAAAAAAACAAGTAATAATAACATTTCCAAAAAGTACAAGATTTTAAATCAATTATTTAAATATTAAGGATTACCGGGTCGTCACATATAGTGCTAAAGGGCATACAACAATTTTTATTACTAGTCGAGTGGGCACACTTGATGTGTGTGCATACTAAAAAAATATACATATATATATATATATTTACTATATATCTAAATTTTGGTAAATTAAATTATTAATATCTATTTATATATGAATAAACTTATTTAGTATTTATTAAATTTATGTAAGTGAAAACCAAAAGAATTGAAAAAAAAAGATAAAATTATATTAGTGAAAAATAATTACAAAAAAGAGTTGAAAATTGCTTAAAACCATAAGAGAGAAGAGAGACAAGAGAGATTAACAAAAAAACTTAAAGAAAAAGAACACAGAGGAATAAGAGAGAGATGTAGCAAATTTTTCACTAAAAAGTAAGGTTGGTTAGACGGTGAGATGTTGCGATGGGTTGTTAATTACAAAAGTTTGAAACCCTTTGATAGCATTAATTATCAAATTTTTTTAGCCAGAATTTAAGTCTTGAATTGACTATTATGCCCGTAGTAAAGTCACGTGCAAGTCATGTGAGGGAACTTTGGTAGAATATTCCGCCGGAAAGTGAGGATAATGGTAGAATGCAAAAACATGTGAAGTTCATAAAGCATTTTGTACCAAAAAAGAAAATGAAAATCGTATAGCCAAGTGTAGAAACACACAATGCTTTGGATGACAGAATATTGTCCCCTTTTTATCTATATTATTATGTTATGTGTGATAGCCTCTGACTTTTTCTTTGGATTTAATTGTGGTTTTTCAAAAGTACCCTTCATAAATAACTACTTTCCTCTATACAAATATCTCCTTATGATAAACAAGAATATCTGGTTAGATTATGTTCTGGCAATTGGAATAATAGTCAGAAAAATTATGCCACAGTCGCTAAAGAAATTCTAGCAATTGTTAAATGTGTTTTAAAATTTCAAGATGATTTATATAATAAAAAAATTATTCTTACAAACTGTCAATCAACTAAATTTGCGTTTAAAAAAGATTTTAAACATGATGTATCTAAACAAATATTTGCTAGATGGCAAACACATTTAACCCCTTTTGATTTTGAGATAAATTATAAAAAAAGAAAAGATAATAGTCTTTCTGATTTTTTGACTAGAGAATTTTTACAGGATGGATGATGCTCGTCCTTTTTATTGAGTGAGTTACAAACACATTTTGACAGGATGCATAATAACAATCCAAATTGAAGGGTAATACATAGACCTAGAAGTTTGATGGGAATACCCAAGATGATTCATCTTTCTAGAAGGGTTGACAGAGAAATTGCAAGTTAGCAATATTTGCTTACTGTTGTTCCTCATGAACAAGGAACCATTGATATTATCAATCATATGCTTAATTATTATGTTAAATTGTCAAGAAATATTAAGATAGAAATTAATAAAGTTATTGCTTAATATTTATGTGGGAAATGATTCCACGAGGTCGAGGACGATGTAATTACCCTCCTAATTGATGAGGAAGGCAGTTTTTGTTCCAAATGGGACACAAGAAATTGTTTAATGATAATATTGCTTCATCCTCAGGGAATATTTCTAAGGATAAGAATGATCCAATTTATAAGGAATTTATGGAATTCCGTGAGAAGAAGAAAAAAGAGGATAATATTCCTTCATATGCTAAAGTGGTTGCAGAGGATAAACAAGATGATATATTCTGTTATGAACATAATCCAAACAAAGAGTTAATATTACTCCATGATAATAGGGATTTACAATGGAAAAATGAGCCATGGACCTTAATGCAAAGGTATCTCGATACAATATCATATACTGGTTGTTCTTATAAGCAAATGATGCATTATAAGTATATTCTCACTCATACTAGGTCATGTGAATTTTCACATTTTATCCCAGCTAATACTAAACATGTTTATAACTTTAGCAAAATAATAATTAAAAAGATAATATCTGTTGAAAACTGGGGTTTAAGTACTCTCAAAGAAAAAGAATATATTCATTTTGAGCAAAGGGTCCTAGTAAAATTTAATCATTGGGACTATGTGGAAACCTTTTGTAAAGCATTCTATTATGAAATTCAAAAAGGAAACATTCCTGGTTTATAAAAATTTGTGCTAAGGTTTATAAACAGGCACAACCAAATTGGTTTATACAATGGTGGATGAATTTTGGACCATCCATCAAAATTTTACTAGAACCCTTCAAAGGTCTTTACAGTGAATGGGTGAATTACTCCCCTGAGTTCATTGACATCCAAAATAATGACATGTGGATTGAAGGCATAGCCTCAATGCATTTCTTTATTGAATTTTCAATCCTATGGATCTGGAATTGGCTCTAGGGTTTGGTTATACCCAACAGAACATTCCTTCTTCAAAAAGAATTTTCTTTACAAAATTTTGGAATAACATGGTTCAAAAGATTGATGAAAATCTTCTAAGTCAGGAAACCATTGGTAGTATCCAAAATCAAATTCAGATTTATAAACATCAGATTAAAAATAAAGTTCAAAAGGAATCTCCTAGTCCCTTTCAACATATTGCCAGAAAAATTCATATGCAAAAAGGAACAATGACTAAGGATGATATCATCAATTCATATATTGAGGAGATGAAAAAAGACATTGTGAAGAATCTTGAAATGGAGATTGAATTAGATGTTTCCATGGCATCTTCATCAAAAGGAGATGAAACATAATTCTATGTTGCAGGAGAATCTCAAGATCTGTACGAAGATGAGGAACAAATTGAAGAAATTTTAGAAAATTTAAAAGATAATATTAAAGATTGTATTAATAAATCTGAAGGGAAAAAACAAATGAAATAAACATTGTTGAAGTCATCCATGACGACAAAAAGCCAATAATTGTTGCTGAAGTCATTCATGACAACAGAAGAATAATAATGGTGTTGATGAGATCATCCATGACATTTTCAATTAATAATTGCGTCCAATAATGTTCGAATTTCAAAATACAATATAATATTTTCAGGTCTATCATCTATTATAAAAGGATGAGTTTGGGTTTTATTAGGAGCAGGCTTTTAGATTTTAATTTTCCTTTTCAGTTTAAAATTTGGTAAACACCTGTAAACCTTTCATATTTCGGAATCATAGTGCAATTTGTGGAATTTGAAGTTTCTTAGCATGGTAAGTTTTTATTTTGTTGCTTTAACTATTTTGTTTATTTAGCCTGAATGACAAGCTAATTTTTTGTGTTGAATTGCATCAATCTATATGAAGAATATGTTGTGGTGATGTAATCTTATAATTTCCTTTTGGATAAGTTTTGTTTAGGTTAAAAGTTTAAAACAGTCTTGGATTTAGTTTAATTATAATCATGTTTTGCCCGCTTATTGCCGTTGTGAGGCATTTTCAGGGCCTGTTGTGTGATTGTGTTAGACTAAATACCAACGACGGTTTTGATTTTGTAAATCTACCTGAAACAAACATCTTATTCTCTTTTAAAGGATTTAGGCCGTCATTTGCAAGTTCCTGAAAAATATTTTCAAGACCAGATTCAAATTTAATATTTTTGCTCAATATAAATTTAATAAATATATAAAAATTTACCAGATAGTATAAATAATAAAAGTTGTATATCTATGTATTAAATTTAATAAAAAAATAATTTTGTATATGTTTTTAAAATTTAATTATCTAATTAAATTATATATTATTGATTAGATTATCTAATTTGATGGGAAGACCTTTGATTTTTTTTATATTTGGTGTGTTTAATTGTGTTATCCCTAAAATACTCTTTAAACTCTTCTTTCTTCTCTATCCTTTCCCAGCCCTTTTATCCTTTCTCAGCCCCCCAACAACATAATTTTTTTCATTTCTCTCTCTCTCTCTCTCTCTCTCTCTTTCTCTCTTTCCTATACTCTTTTCAAAATTTCATTATATTTCATATTTCTATTTATGGTCTCAATTAAAAAATTATTTTGCTTAAATTTTATTTTTTTAACTAATCATAAGTCGAAAGTATATTATGAATGATTAAAAAGATAGTATAAATGACAAATAGATAAGAAAGATATATTTGCACTGAGTTTAGCACATTTTTAATTTTATATTATTTAAATTTAATCATTTGATTAGATTATAAATCTTTTTTATTTTACACACACAATGAGTGTGCTCGATATGATAATTATTATTATTACCAAATTTATTTAGTAAAACGATATGTGCTAATAGATTAGTATTTAGTCACATCTTTACTTGGTATGTGCAAATTGATTTGGTATAGTGGTTTTATAATTATACTTGCATTGTAAGGGCAACGGTTCAAACATTGTTAGGCACAATTAGTATTACTTGGCAAAATGATCTTTATTATAGGACAAACATCAAATATTATGAACAACTCGGAAGTTTTTTTCTTAAGATGTTGTGGTTTAAAAACTTGTACAAACATTTTGGTTTCAAGTTATTAATTGTGACAAATATTTACTTTTTCATAAGATCTTTTTATCAAATTCAAAAGGAAAATACTATGGTAATCATATTTGTTAGCACTATAATTCTTTTTTAAAAATGAATTATGAACACTAAATATATAAATTCAAAAGTAAAAAATGAAATTCTTAACTAGGCTTTTTGTTACAAAAAGTATTAATAGTAACAAAATTTTAGTGCTACCAAATGTTAAAAATTTAGTTACAAATACATATTCGTAACTGACAGAAAAAATTAATAGTAACAAAAATTTAGTTCTTATTATGAATTTTATCTTTTGTCACGATAGAAATATTTTTTCATAACGAATAAGTATCAAAAGCAACAAAATTTGTACTTGGTTACCAAAACATTGATATATGGTAACCAATAAATACTTTGGTTACCATAAACTATTATTTGTAACTAAATTCAGCTCCATTACAATAACGTTCGTTATCTAAAGTGCAATTTGTTGTTGTGTTATTGTGTTCATGTTCTCTTTCACTTCATGCAACAATAGAGAGAAGAACACTAGGAAGGAACACTTCGATCAGTATGATATTTAAATAGGAATCCAAGATAAGATATTTTATTACAGAGTAAGTGCGATTTGCTCTTATATGGATAGTGCAATTCGGAATGGGCAAGATGTCCTCTAACTAGACAATCGCTCACAGGATGGTTTGTGTTTTTGGGTAACTCTCCCATATCTTGGAAGACAAAGAAACAACACATTGTGTCGAAGTCTTCTCCAAAAGCAAAATATAGATCCATGGCTATGACAACATGTGAACTTAAATGGTTGAAAGGAATTTTGACTAGTCTTGTGTGACACATAATTCTTCAATGCAACTTTACTATGATAGTCGAGCAACATTGCATAACTAAGATTCTATTTTTCATGAATGTACAAAACATATCGAAGTAGACTGTCATTTTTGTTCGTGAGAGATAGTCAATAGCAATATACGTCCTTGTTTTGTTACCGCTTACACATAGCTCGCTGATATTTTTTGAAAAGTATTGGAAAAACAACAATATATTTTCTTTCTTCGGAAATTGGACATTTGAAATCTTTTTGCACCAACTTGAGGGGGGTATTAGGCAAGACAATAGTTAGTATATATTTCCAATGTAAAGATAGCAAAATAATATTCAGTGTATATTTGCAGACTAATTTTTAGGAACTTGTTTAGAAAGGTTGGTTTCCTTTGCTCTTGTATATATTAACTACTATCAATGAAAAGAAGAACGTGAACTTCTTTCATCTTTCACCCTATTGTTTCTTTTTGCTTTGTCAATTGCTACTCGATGCATTTATAACGCCCCGGTAACCCAAGCTTATTATAATTTACAAATAAAGCGTGTAATGAAAATAAACTTAAAAGAAATCATAATATCAAAAGACTTGATAGAGTAATGATATATCATGAGTACAACTCTGGGTAATTATTTAGTTACAACCTATATAAGACCGAATACGCAAAACAACAAGCTCGCGGCGGAAACATAACAGCTCTCTTCCTAATAAAAAACTTCAAATTGTTCCTCCTCTTCGGCCTTGTTGAAGCTAGCCTCGGGTTCGTCTAAAATATATCAGGTGAGCACATTCAATATATAGTTGAGTACAAACATTACTTAACCACATAAGGTGATCGTGTGTAATTTGCACATAAACACATATTTTCACTTTGCACATAGACATATAGTTTTCTTATTTCAAACCTTTCTCGTCACCTAACTGTGACCCTTATGACTACCTCGGCCGAATTTTACAACCAACACATTACTCCCGCCTGCCCTATCCTCCAATGGTCGTACCCCGGGTGTTACGCCAAATTTTCCTATGACCCTCTCTCTTGAGTAGATCTCTCCATCTACCCAATGGGGGATTAGGAGATGGAGAGAGTGAGAACTCTTACAGTCGGCTTCCCCATTGGTATGTCCCTGCGGAACTCACCCAAACCACTCCGATATATTTCGGGCCCGTTTTACAATCAGAATTTATGCACATAGCATAATCTTGGAAGTCTTGCTTCCGTATTTGAACATATTATTCTAACATCTTAGAAAAGAATAATATAAACTAACATAAAATAATAGGAGATAATATTTCATAAATTTATTTAATGTACATAGAATTATGTATTTTTTTGAAGTTTAGACTAAAATATAACTAAAACATAAAAGTATGTATCTACATATATATGTATACACACACGGCAACACACACATATATACTTATATGCATATTTTCCTTGAAATGCAAATATAACACTTAGATATTTAGATATTTTGTCAAAATATAATTAACATAAATAGATATAGAAATAACACATATCTATATGTAGTTTCGTTAAATAAAGTACACTATAATATATATATTCATACATACATATACGCATAACATATTTATATATAATTATATGTTACTTAATACCTAAGTACTTAGATTAACCACATAATGACATAAATAGATTTATATATATATACACGTACTACATATATATAAGTACATATGATGTATAGTGTTTTTAAAACATAACCTTACATAATTGTGTATGTAATATATATACACACAAATATATAAGTATATATATATATATACATACTGACGTGGCATATTTCCGACCGGAAATTCCCCGGTCGACCCCATCTAATCCTCCCAACGGAAACCGAATAGCCTCGCGACTTTCCTCCTTATCGACTTGCTGGTCATAATTTCTTCTAGAAGTCCGCTCCTCGATAAACCGATCGGTATGCTTGTCGATCGGGGCCATGCCGCGTTCAACGGATCCCTGCTGGCATTAAATGCCCCGTCAGACGAGGTATGGGGGAGCCACCTAATCCCATGCCTCATTAATGAGGCATCAGCTATCACCTACAGACCCTACCCCTGGGTCTACGGATCGCACACGTCGGTCCCCAGCGGCCTATTTGGTTACGTGGGCCCCCAGGAGCGTGGCCTATTTGTACATGGTATAAATACCCCTGCATTTATGGTAAGAAGGGGGCATTAGATATAGACAATACCCTTACTTTGTTCAAATTACTAAAAACCAATCCGCTGACTTAAGCATCGGAGGGTCATAGCTGAGACCCATCTCGGCTAGCTCACGTTGCTATTTTCCTTTGTTGCAGGCCAACTTTCCGATCAAATACATCCATTTCCGTAACCGACCAGGGTAATCGACCGGAATCGAACAGCATCACATACGTATGATATATATATATATATATATATGTACATAAACATGAAACTATAGTTCGTAACTTTAAACAATATATTGTCATGGAAAATAATATAATTTATCAAGACTATCACTTTTCATCGAACATTTTATTTTACCAACCTCATGCTTTTCATGAAATGAAAATAGGTTAATATAAAATTAGTAGTATAGTATATTTTATGAACATTTAGGCACATAAAACTTCACCAAATTCACATAATCCTTACTAGATTAGAGGCTACACATAATTTGGACTAGAGATATACTAGCATAACCTTTTGAACTCAAAGAACCAACACATACTTTACCATTCTAAAAGACAATTTGCACATGAAGCACATAACATACCAAGTAAATTCATACTAAAATCAAATAGATAAGCTACTAAACTATGAGTATGGGAGCAAGCTTGACAAGAACTTTACTCATGAGCATTGAAGCATGCTTTTTGCAAGAACTTTTACTCATGAGCATTGAAGCATATCTAAGCAAGAACTCTTACTCAAGGTATCATAATAACCCTCTACTATTGAGATTGAGCAACGTTTCTACCTTCTTTCTCTTTCTTTTTGGGTGTAGTGAAGTGTGGTGTAAAAGAGTAGGAAATTAGGGTGTTTTGGGAGAAAATTTAGAAGAGTGTGTGAAAGTGTGTGTTGTGGCCGGTTTTCTAGGGGAAGCGAAGGGTGGGATTTTGGTCTTGTTTATATTAATGAGAGGAATAATGAATTAGTTTATTGTTAAGGTCATTTTTTTTCATTAATGCCATTTTACACCTAAGTGAGTTCATTAAATGAATTCTTCCAAGTGGGGGATCTATTTTAGGCTTGGTGTGCATGCTAATATATGATTCACAAGCTACATAAATATGAACCATGCAACAATATTTATTTATGGTGCATTAGAGAAGATTTTTCTTGCATAAATATCATATAATAGGTTAAAATCTAGAATTTATATTTTGCCTTTAATTAAAACCCGAAAATTAGGTTTTAATTCATTAAAATTCAAAAATCACACATATAATTTTTATGAAATATTTATGGTATCTATAAAATTCAAAAATTATAATTTTATTTGAAATTCTATTAATTTATGGGGAATTTATGCTATATTTTGAACGAAATTCGAATATTAAAAAAATTAAATTCTAATCCTTGAAAATTATATTTTTCCAAGAATTATTAGTCTAGGATATGTAACTATTAATTATTAAGGAATAAAATACATTTTTGAAAAAAAATTATTTGTAAAGAAAGTAAATTTATAAATTTTTATAAATAAGAAAATAATTTAGGAAGCTTAATGATTTTAGGTAATTATTTTCCTTAAATATATATATATATATATATATATAATGGTAGGAGAGATAGCAAAATATACAATTATGTATGAATGGTAAAGATTAATACACATTTTGTTAGGTGAAATACTAAGAGTTAAAATGTACTAGTCTTTCTTTTTACCACATTTTACATGAAAGTGACATAAATAGGTAATTAAACTAATAGAAGACATATTTAACTAATTATATGTATTATTTTTTATGTGTATTTTGGATATATATATATATATATTTGATAACATTATTTCAAAAATATTAAAATTGTGAAGTAAATAATTACTTCTAGTAAATGTATAGTTTCTAAAATAGTAATTATTATTAATTTCGAAATTAGGGAGGAAAATAAAAATTAAATTTCATGGTATGAAAACAATTGTACCAATAAGAAAATTAAAACTGACAATTTAGGTTTGTGGGTAGTTTTCGAAAAAAAAAATTTGAGGGGACATTCGCAGGTTTCAACTTCACAAATAACAAGTCACATTTTTAATAATTGCATGTAATGCAATGCACATTTATTCACGATAAAAGGATTTTCTCATAAAATAGTAAACATACTTCATAATTCCAAATTTAAAATAACGTGGTTTACCGGGTCGTCACAGCATTAGTTCATCTCCTAGACTGTGTTCACAATTTCAAATTATGAACACTCAATATTTTGGAATTAGCAGCTACTATCCTTTTTCAAGCACAGTGGAGGTGGACGGAATAGGGATGGAGTTGCCTCCCCTGCCAGCGCTGAGCTCCACAACTCCGATCATTGCTTTTGCGGGAAGAAATGAAGTAATTTGACCAATTTACCCTTAAACAAGACGTGTGCTGCACATGACCAAAAAACGGTAACTTTTTTTTGTCGAAATGTATGTGCATTTATATGGTAAATTGTAAAACCCGTGTACTGTAAATGGCAATCAACCCAAAAAAAATAAAAAAAGTTACGAGAACCGTGATATTTTGAATGACAAAATATTTTTTTTTCCTAAAATATAATGTATTTGTTACAGAAAAATAAAAAATGCCCAATACAACAAGAAGATCCAAATAATTTCAAACCTGCCTCTCGTCATGTTACTAATGAACGTATAACAGAAATGATCAAAACTCACGATAACAATACAGATAATCAACACATGGAAGGAACAAATTCATCAGAATTTCCAGAACATGGAAAATGAACCCCTTCAACATTATTAATACATATTAACCCCACTGTTATTCAAACAAGACTCAATCCCACCAAAAGCACATACCCTATACTTTTACAAATCAAAGGGCTTGTTATAAAACACGATTTTCCACTTTAAAACATTAAAATGGTGAAAATAGCAAACACAAGAGGTTTCAGATAATTATAGGCTCATTGCTTCCGCAGGATGGTGGTTTCAGCGATCATTGAAGTGACAAGATAAGGGTCCATGTTGGAAGCAGGCCTCCTGTCCTCAAAGTAGCCTTTGCCGTCTTTCTCGGTGTCCCGCCCGACACGAATGGATGCACCGCGGTTCGCAACTCCCCATTTGAAGGTGTTTATGTCGGCAGTTTCATGTCTTCCAGTGAGACGGCGCTCGTTGCCCGCTCCGTAGGCGGCAATGTGCTCCTTGTGCCTCTGTCCGAGCTTTTCGATAGCCTTCTTTATCACTTGGTAGCCACCCTCCTTCCTCATAGACTTGGTGCTAATCAAAGCAGGAGTTTTCAATCAAGATGAATAAATTTGGTGTCGCATGGCAAAAATATCCATCATTGGGGAATCCAAGAAATTTACCTATAATTGGTGTGAGCACCAGCTCCATTCCAGTCACCCTGGTGCATGTAACAAGGCATTTGTTACAACTAAGAGGGTAACAAGTATATTTCTAACAAAAACGTACGATAACTACTTGAAGTAGAATATCTATCCAATATAGGATGCAGACAAACGGAGTCGAATCGAGCCTTGGCCCTTTTTTCTGGCTCGAACCCGACGGGCTGGATTAAAAGGGGCTCGAGCTCGGTTCGAGCTCATTTGGCTTGAATTTATGAATAAATTATTGGTTAGCCCAAGCTCAAGTTCAAATTTTTTTAATTATTTTATTGTATTCAAGCTGTAGGCTCAAGCTTGAGCTCGAGTTCAAAAATCAATATATTATTTATAATTAGGAACAATTACAACCACTTTCCCTGAGTTGAGGTGAAATTATGGATAACCCTCTCTTATTTCAAAAATTACAAATACCTCCTAAGTTATGTATAAAAGTTTAACAAAATCCATCCCTCATCAAAGCAGGACGTAATTGCGAGTTGTGTTTTTTGTATTTTTTATAGTCTTTCGATATGAAATTTGCATAATTTTGACAAGTTCAAAACGTATGAGCTAATTGTCCCTTAGGGGGTGTTGATAATTATCAAAACCAGAATATTAGGGGGTGTTGATAAACGGCGACAAATACCAGGGGGTGTTGATAATTTTCAAAACAATAGGATTTTATTTGTTATTTCACCTAAAATGAAGGA
Organism: Petrea volubilis; assembly: GCA_026212405.1. Classification (NCBI taxonomy): domain Eukaryota; kingdom Viridiplantae; phylum Streptophyta; class Magnoliopsida; order Lamiales; family Verbenaceae; genus Petrea; species Petrea volubilis. Next base: position 14,814,853 of record CM047872.1, on the reverse strand, counting down.
GTGTTGGAGCAATTGTCCCCTGTAATTATATATATAATTATATAAAAATAAAAATAAATATTAAAAACTCGCGAGCCTCTGCGAACAAGAATTATTTAGCTCAAGTTCGACTCGAAAATTATACAAGCTCGGATACAATTATTCGAATTCGAGCTTGAATCTTTATTGAGTGAGCTCGTCAAACTCGCGAGCAAGCTCGATTCGTTTGCATCTCTAATGCCATACCCATGAAAAGATGCATCAATTTGAAAGTTTAGTTTGAGAAGATGGTGATTGTAAACGATTAAAATTTGTGCTACTAAGGTGTTTACATTTATTCAACAGATGAAAAACATCTAAAATGTCTTGTACAATTTTCGTTGGGGGGGTGGAGCGGGTGTGGAAATAGAAGCACGACCTACTCAACTTCTAAGAGTTTCTGATTTTCTTTATACACTTCTACGACTTATAGCAACTTATATTTCGAACACTATCAAGTATTAACTTGTAAAATTTCTAACATTATGTTTGGTTCTAGGATTTTAGAGAGGAAAGGAAAAGAAAATATAACATAAATTGAGAAAAAATATTTTCCTTCAAATTATGTGAGGAAAATGAAAGAAAAACTATGTTACTCTCTCTAGCACTCTCTCACTTTTCAAGCTCTCATCTCATTTTTGTTGCTCAAACTAAGTAATTGATTGGATATATTTCATGCAATATTTTTTTTATGCAATTAATTGATTGTTTGGATTTTTTTGGGTATGTTTTTACATTTTCCTTTAATTTACAATAATAACCAAACAAAATGGAAGAATTATTTTCCTTATTATTTTCTTTAATAACCAAACAAAATAGAGAATTTTAAAATTCTTGTAGTTTCTTTTCCTTTCCTTAACATTTTCCTTTCCTTCTAAAATCTTAGAACCAAACAAAGCCTAAAACTAATCACTAAAAAAATGCGGAGTTCATTGTCCTGGAAGTTTAGTTTATAGAATATAAAAGTCGGGATCCACAATTTTTTTTGACATCAAGTGGAAAAATTAACATAAACTTATGAACTATGATAAAACTAGATTGAGAAATTCTAACCTGGATAGGCTTAGGATCAAATGACAGCACAGCTCCGGCAATTTCAGTGATCCTCTGTCAGCATTGAATAAATGTTTAACAATTATCTATTTATTAAAATTACAATTATCTTCCCAATATACTAAATTAATGATAGAGAGACCTTTGTAATTGGGGAAACTAGCGTTCTGGTGCACTATATATTTGTAAGATGGAGTAATTGTAATTTCAATATATAGAAGTTTCTTTTTTTTTTTTCGGTGAAATGAACAAATTTCAAGATTTCTTTGATAATTATCCCCTAAAAGTAAAAACCGTAAAAAAATAATACCTCCAATATGTAACGGGCTATCCACAACTCATCGCCAGCTGAGATGCCAACAGCAGGCCCAACTTGAAATTCCCACTGCGAATGTTTAATAAGAGCGCCATAATAAATAATAATTAATCTCAATAATTATTTAGTCTAGAGAAAACAAATAAAATCGTCCAGAAATAAAATTTAAAAAGAGAAAACTTCACTTTTGGTCCCTCACGTTTACACCTATTTCGATTTTGGCCTCTCGTGTTCACGCACTATCACATTTGGTCCTACATGTTATATTTTTTTATTTAATGCCATCTTTTTGTTAAATTTTCTGTTAAAAACTAACAAATTAGTTGCATTTTGTCTTCCAATCCGTGAGCTTTTAATAGAAAATTTAATGGAAAGATGACATTGGATAAAAAAACATAACATGGGGGATTAAATGTGATAATGCGTAAATAATGAGGGATCAAAATTGAAATAGATGTAAATGTAGAGGATAAAAAGTAAAATTTTCTCAATTTAAAAATGTACCTGGCCAGGCATGGCTTCTCCATTAATGCCACTTATGCTGATTCCAGCATAAAGGCATGCCTTGTAATGTGAATCAGCAATGTCACGTCCGAAAGCTTTGTCCGCTCCAACCCCACAGTAATACGGGCCCTAATATGCAATCAAAGCTTTAATTATTGCCCATATATATAAAAAGGTATTTGTTGATGATACAAATAACTAAATCAGTAAAAAGTATTAAGGTTGAGTTTGTAAGCTTCTAAAAATATCTTATAAGTTGTTTGGGAACTTATAAGCTCTTTAAAAGTGTTTGATAATTTTTGAGTGAAAGAGCTTGTAAGCTCCAAAAATAAGCTGTCAGGAGCTTATAAGCTCAAACAAAAAAAAAAAAAAACTTTTCCAATTTTTTTTTTCAAACAACTTATAAACATAAATATATTTATTTTTTTCAAGATTACATTTCTACTATCTCAAAAAAAATATTTATTTACATGAAATTAATTTTACTTTATTTTTTCGATCATTATTATATTTAAAAAATATATAAGCTCTAATTTTTACCAAACAAAATTATTGTTTCTTAGCTTAAAAATATCTAATAATCTATAGAATCTTATTTTATTCAAACACTTTAAACACTTATTTTTAAAATAAGATGTAGGAGCTTATAAGCTCCAAAACATCTTATGAGCTTATAAGTTCTTTAAAATAAATTTAGTCAAACACTCTCTAAATTCAATGCCTGGGTCCAATGATGCATTAAGGACAATTAAGGAACCAAGGCTAAATATATTATCAAAATGAGTAAAATATGCTATATATATATTTAGTGAGAGGCGTTTAGTAACTAACTTTTTGCGGTATTTAATATATTATCAAAATTACCCTCAATGCATGATCTAAGGTATTAAACATGAATTTTGAATTTTTTTTTTATACAAACATGATTTGATTTACAAATTATACACTACAAAAGAGCGCCATCTTCACTAATGGCAAAATTCGTCACAAATGTACTGAAATCCATAACAGAGTACAATTTTGTGATGAATTTTGTCTTTTATAAATCCGTTAGTATATGGTTTGTTACTAATCAATTATATTTTAACTTTAATTTTAATTTTAATTTGTTTGAATTTTGAAATAAATTCATCATGAATAACTTTATTTGTAACAAAATTTTATCCATCACAAAAAATTATGTTATAATTATATCATGTCACTTTTATTTTTTTGCAATGAGCTTTTTATTTATTCTAAATTCAAATGGAAAGAATTAACAATTAAATGAAATAAATCGCCACTCGAGAACAACTTAGTAAATATGTGTGTGCGTGTGTGTTTTTTTCAATTTAATATTTGAACATGGTGTGTGCCAGAATCAATGGTAAGACAAAAAAATAAGCAGGAAATAGTAATTAGAATTGGGATGATGATCACCTGAGGTCCAGGATAACCCCCAGTTGGCCATCCAAGAGGCCACTTCACATCCTTTTGCAAAAGTGTGTATTCTTGCTCAATTCCAAACCTGTCACAAATTCATTTTTTTATTTCCACAAAAAAGAAAGGAATTTGATAAATAAAATAATTAATTAATTTACAATTAAAAATTAAAACAAATAAAGAAAAGGATGAATTTAGTTATCGGAACAGGAGGAACAGAGTTATAGATTGATTGATATATATATATATATATATATATATTTTGGGCTCAAACATAAATTTTTATATTTCTTAGAATTAGCTAATTTTTAGCCATGCCAAAAATAAATAAAGCCCAATTATTTCGATACGGATTAGCACAGGCGAAGGTCGAAATTTTGAATATATATATATATATATGTATATATATATATAGCATAGATATAGATATAGATATCTATATACATGCGCATTACCATGTTTCTTCAGCAACAACATCAGGATGGCTGAAAATCTTGGCTGCATTGTGCCTCTTGTTCGTGGGGATTGGCTCACCAGCTGGAGTGTAAGCATCACACATCACCTGAAGAGAGAGAGAGAGAGAGAGAGAGAGAGAGAGAGAGAGAGAGAGAGAGAAGTAAGGCCCCGAATGCTTGTGTTATTTTTTATTTGATTTTTCATTTTCAGTCATTTTTAAATTGAAAATATATTCCCACAATTAATTATATGATCGAATTCCTTCTCATATACACACATCTATATATATGTTATCAAATTATTCTTAATCTTTTTTTGAGTATTTTTACATGAAAAAGTAATTAAATCAATGGAGCCCACACATTAATATTATTGTATTTTAAATATTATTTTCAATTAAATAATGAACACAGCATTTAGTATTACTACGTACTTTTACATATTATCTCAATCAAAGATCCTAACAATTACAATACTTTTACATATAAATAATTCACTTTATAATTTTGGGCTACACATCAAAATACATTGCAACTTTTACATAAAAATAAATGATTAAATTAAGAAGTAAGATAGAAAAAAAACGGACCAGAATGTTGTTTCCCCTCCTGAATGGATCTCTGAAAATTGCTTGAGGACTGTTCTTTCATTGCATCATAACATGAATCATTAATATTCACTTAAGTTTTTTTTCCTCCAAAAATTTTTTCAATAGTAACTTATTGCACTTACTATAGGATCACTTCACTGTCTTCTCCAGGAGCTTGACCTGTGCTAGATCCATCATAGTTCCACTTGGGAAGCTTTGAAGGATCATCAACGGGTCCCGAAAGTGTCTGTAGAAGTAGGATTGAAAATTAAATCAAACTACACGATACACGATTTGAGATCGATCATAAAAAGTTTGTCTGAGTTTGGTTTGTTAAGCGTAACAAACCAAAATTGAACACATTTTCCTGTTCAATAAAATTTAAAACTCTGTTCGAACTCAATTTGATTAATTAAAATGTGGTAATGCATGTATAAAAATATCAAACTACTTGAGCTCAGCTTGAGTTTCGCTCGATTAAATCTCGCTTGAGTTGGCTTGTTTAACAATCAAACCAAACTCAAACAAGATTTTAAGCTCGATAAGAAATTCAAACCAAATTTGAATAATATTTTGTTTAGGTTGACTCGATTCGTATGCAGCCCTATGTGGAAGCCAAAAAATTTATCTCTATCAATGCATATGTGATACATTTTTAAAGTATTTCAATTATGAATTGATTTTTCCTTTTTTTTTTTTTTGTTTTTACACTCATAGTCACTGAAGGGCTCAAACCCAATATTTCTTTGGTGCGAAATTCAAGCCTCACCACAGGGTGCCAGTGGCCTCAATTACGAACCGATTGTGAAACTTTATAAAAAATGTGTTAATTATACTAAACTTTGAATTTAAATGTATCCTTGTGATATTATAAAATATCAAAATCGATTATTGGGACACTCAATTACACATAGCTCTTAATCAAAATTTAAGCTATGATATTGTAGTAAAGTTTTATGGTGTCTCAATATTTACATTTCAATTAAAAAATTGTTCTTAAAATAGTCAATTACCCTCGCTTTACTCCTAAGGTCAATGCCGGAGCCACCAACCCTGTCAATAATTTTTCATAAGACTAGTGACAAGTTATCATTCAATCAAGATAAAAAAAGATACATATTAAAAAAAATGGAACAAGGCAAAGAAATAAACTTATGATAAATGAATATAAATATATTAAATAAGAAGCTGATGCCATACAATTGGAAATTTCTTGTATGAAAGCAACATAAACTCCATACATAAACTAAGTAGTCTAAAATTTTACCATATATTTTTTGTATGTACATATTATTATTCAAATAAATTAAACTATGGTCAAATAATTGATACTTAAGGATCATTCATATCTTATTAAATTTAATTTTTTTGGCTATAATTATATAAGAATAGGGGTCCCTTTGATTCCCTGTTTCCTTAGTCGTTACACTCAACTAATTAAAAACTCCATTGAAACAACGAATAGTGGAATTTCTTGAAGAGAGTCAGGAACTTCTGCTTCCTTAACCAGAACAGAGAGAGAGAGAGAGAGAGAGAGAGAGATCTAACCATTTTGCCTAAAAAGTGAAAAAAAAAAAAGAACATATTAGAACAAAAAATATAACAAGAAACATGGATAGTTACATTTATACCGCCTTAAGTTTGGTGTAAATATATCAAAACTTTGGGGGTTGCATAATGACATAAATTACTGCTGCAGAATTTTTTTATTTTTGGGTTTAATTGTAAGATAAACGTTGGCAGTAATGGTGGTTTCTGTAATCATTCAGTACTTCATTAGGAGTGTTAACTGTGAATGTTTTCTGTAATTATACAAATCTCACAGGGTCTAACTGTATTTAGACCAAACTTAGAGGAACAGGAACTCCAATAGCAAAATCAACTAATCTACCAAGATCAATAAAAAACAGGGCAACATGAAATGAACACAAAGAACATCAATCCACAAAAACAACTCCAAAAACATCTTATACTAAATAACCAAGGGAGAGAGGGGGGGGGGGGGAGAGAGAGAGAGAGAGAGAGAGAGAGAGAGAGATCCTGCAGTATCAAGAAACAGAGCACCTCCAATAACACAGGTTCAAAAGAACTCACCAAACATATTCAGCAACGATCTTATCAGTTGACTCTGAGAGGTTGAGATTGATCAAATATGAAATCAGAGACATTATGCAAGATTTTTAAACCCTTTTCTCCTCTCTCTCTCCGAAGAAAATATAGTTCTGTATGCAGGGGATTAGCGGGGGGAGTTGTTTTTATAGGGGAAGTTCTAGAGTTGAATTGTCATAGACGTTATAGGGGATTAGCCTTGCCCATAGACACAAAGAAAAAAGACATAAATATGTTGTATTGTCAAATGCTAATGGCATGGCTGAATTTACAATGAAAAAAGAAATATGTTCGTTTTTTTTGGATAAATAAAACCATATAATTACATAATTGAATTTTAAGTGATAATATTCAGTTTTGACATGTATTAGGTGTCCAAATTTTTATCACTAACTAAATTTTACTTTACCACAATATGCATGACTTAATAGTGACAAAAAATAAGTATAGACAATAAATTTTTTATAATAAAAATTAATACGTTAATTATCGATAAAATTTTAAGAGCCATTGCATCATTACTTGTCAACAATGAACATAAAATTTGACCTTTGGCACAATTAAAAAAGAAAAGGAAAAAAGAAAGAAAAACTACGTACACGTGCACCATTACACATGACAAAATTGTTTAATAATCCCTAAACTGCCTTCGAATATTCATAGTCAATGTGGAGAAATTAATGTTACATACATTGGATATTCAAAGCCAGAAAGGTCACCTGAAAGGGGCACCGTTACTCTGACCATGAAGTGTTAAGCAATTAATTAAGCACTAAATCTGATTGAGACTAAGTTTTCGTGTTAGAATCCTTAATACATAATTATTAATAGAGTTGAAATCAATAATCTATATCTATATTACATGTTTAATTACCCATAGCATCAACGTCACAATAGCTAGTTGATATACATAATAACTAATAGAGTTGAAACTCAAATAGTCTATATAACTCTTATCATTAACGTTGACGGGACAGTGGCCGTTTGTCCTAATTTATGCATATTCAATAATTAAATTGGTTTGAAAAGAGCTTATTTGAGTATGCGATATCTTTAGCACTAATTAACGTCAAATATCAGTGGATCCAAAATTGCTATTTCTAACCGTCGCGTATTATGTCAGCTTCTTGTATTTAAAATTGAATGATTATGAATTGAATATTTTATACCTATTAGCGTCTAATGATGAGAGTTCATCAATCTATATTTATAACTATATTATTTATAAAAGTAACAATGATTCATTTAAATGTTTTAAAGTTCTTTTATTTTTTGTACATAATAATATATCCTTCTATAATTAAAATATGATATCAAGTAATAATGGGTAGTTGAGTAATAAACAAAATAATAAAGATATTAGTTAATTTTATTGAATTTAACATATTAAGGATATTCTTAAAAAACAAACATTAATTCAGAATTATTGTCCGAGCAATAAATTTAATGGTGGTAAGTTGATTCATAGCCCCTATATGATTGTGTCATGAAATAGTTTAAGATGAGTAATAAACAAAAAATTAAACTTGGCTTTAAATATAGATTGGAAAAGCATTAGGTAAAGAGACACAACAACTGATATTTTAAAAGGCACACTTTTCATTATTCAATTTGATAATGTATTTATGCAATAAGACGAGTACAACAAAAGGTAAATAAATCAATGTATATCAATTAAAATTTATGGAGAATAAAATACATAAGGAAGAAAATATATCTATATCAATTACAATTAATGAAGAATAAACTAAAGGATGAATAAAATATAATGGTGAAGAAGAAAGGATTTATTTTCCTTCAATACGTCCCTGCAAGATAGGTGTAGATTCAACGACACCTAGATTTGGATCAATGTTGTAGAAACAATTTGTAGGAGATAACCTTGGTGAGTGTGTCAGCATGTTGATCAATTGCATGGACATGACAAACTGCAAGGTGGTTGGACTAAACTTCTTGTTGAACAAAATGATAATTGACTACGACAAGTTTCATACGACTATGAAAATCAGTGTTTTGAAAGAGGAAAGTGGCTTCAAGATTGTTACAGTGAATCACAAAGATATTATGAGGAGAATAATGTAACTCATAAAGAAAGTGAACAACTCAATTAATTGTAGCACAATTTGCAGTTGCTTTGTACTCAACTTCTATTGAGGACCTCGCAACAGTGTGTTGTTTCTTAGATGATTGGCTTGTACAACAATTACCAACAAACATTATGTTAGCCCTAGTGGAGGTTTCTAAGGGAAGTTGCCCCTCTCGTTTTGCCAGTGATTTCACTTCTCCATTAACAACCCTTTTATGTAAAACTAACAATGGAACAAACTTTAATACAAATTTGTTGAAGGTTTGATTTCATGAGCTTTAAAATTTTCATTCGGGATGAAAGAGGGAATCTATGATTTCTACTGGATCTTTGTGCTTTCCATTCTTATGAACTACTCCTGCATAATCCAATCACCAATCAACACCCTAGGGTTTTTATGTTTTTTTTTTATTTCCCCTCACCCATCTTCTCCCTCCTCCCATATCCGTACCCACCACAATCCCCGTTGCCGCCACGGTCCCTGCCCCCAACTACTATCTTCTTCTTGGCCCCATTTTTCTCCCTCTTCTTCACCATCATCTTCTTCTTTTTTCTCTCTTGCCCCCAACCACCCATATTCTTCTTCACCCTATTTTCAAATATGAGTATGTGTATATCCATTTTTTGTACGTGAATGTGTATTTTTGATGTGTTTTTGTGTGTGTGTCTGTAGGTGTATTTTTGATGTGTTTTTGTGTTTGTGTGTAGGTGTGTTTTTTGCGTGTGTGTGCAGTTGTGTTTTGTGGGTGTGTTTTTGCATGTGTGTAGGTGTATGTATATATTTTTTTTCTTCTAGGTATGTGTGACATCCCGATTTTTGGTCTAACAACAATCTAAATCGGTTCTTTTCATATACATGCATGCTTACTAATATTTCATGTTTGGTATGATCCTTCTTTTATATGTGAATTATGTGACGTGATAATTACATGATTTTTCAAACTTTAAACGTATTTGACATTCTAACACAATTTTCGAAATCTTATGTCCTAAATTGCAATTTTTGAAAATATAACTAAAACATTTTAAATTTCTGGAAAATATATATATAATTTCAGATTTATAAAGATATAATTTCATCATTTTGGAATTTTTCTAAATTATTTATGAATTTTCGAATTTTAGGCCTTAAAACTCTAATTTTATGCCCTAAAACCCTAGTTTTCGATTTTTACAAACATAAATAAGTACAAATTCGAAATTTTAATAAAATAAAGATATGATTTCAGATTTTATAATATTAGGTCAATAAATATCAGATTTTATTTGATTTTTTTAAAATATCTTATCTTATCTTATCCTATCTTATCTTATCTTATCTTATCTTATCTTATCCTATCCTATCTTATCTTATCTTATCCTATCTTATCTTATCCTATCTTATCTTATCCTATCTTATCCTATCTTATCTTGTAAATTGACCTTATATTATAAAAATCCTATTTCTTGCCCTAAACTCTATAAAAGGGGGCCATTGTCTTCATTCTCCCCCACACAAACCAAAAATCCCGCCTAAAATCACCCACCCACACTCACTCCACTCTCAACACACAAAACACTCTCTATTTATAGCAAATCTTCCCCACCTATATATACATCAATAAAACCTTCTTTTTTCATACATATATACCTATTATCCTTCTATATACTCCCTTATTTCCCTCACATACTCTTGAAGGTAGAAACCTTGCTTAAACCCGTAACTAAGAGTGTTATTCATGCTTACCTTGAGTAAAAGTTCTTGCCAAGCATGCTTCAATGCTCTTGGTTTAGTAGATTGTTTATTTTTAAAGTGATTTTCTTAAGTTGATATTTCATGATTAACTTAGACATAAGTCTTATGTTACATGCTATTTTCTTGAATGCTATTCTTTTAATACTTGCTAGAAAGCATGTTTTTTTTTTTTAGTTGTAATTATGCTCTATGTTCATAAAATTAGGAATAAAGCATGCTTAGTTATCATTCCAAAATATGGTTTTAATATGCTTTTATAATTTAAAATATGAGAATATGTTCCTTATGTTTTTATGTGAGATTATGTGAAAATGTACAATATTTTCTCAAAGTGGATACTAGGTATAAGTTAGCATCTTAATTTCTAAATTATGATTATATGAGTATTGTGTTAGTTCAAGAATATAAGTAGTTAGGTTATTCTTTAAATAAATATTACTAAGTAGTATCCTAATTATAGCTATTAATGTAAATTTTAGGAGGAAGTCAAGTGATCTAGCCGAAACAAATCTATAAACTTGATAAACTCCTAAGGTGAGTGCTTTGTCAATTCCTTTCTGGGGCTCTGAACTATACGATATAAATATTATTTGTATAGCCTACCTTATTGAATTTATGTTATCAGATTTTTCGGAAAATGTTTTCCATACATATAAGACAAGTTATTTCCAAAAATATTGCATTTTCTGATATTGCCAAGTTGTATCTGTCTCAAAATGATTTTTGACACCTTTGGGATATCATATTTTAATTTTATTTCTATGTATCCCGGGTGTAAAAATGCTTATTGCTTTGTTGACAAGTTGTGAGCCATATATGTCCTATTATATCCGTTTACCCTTGGGGACGCCCTTGGGAAGTTTGGGCCCAGGTACTTATAAGAGGAATTTTATCGGGCGGAACGGACCGTCGATGGAACCTTTTATATGATACCATTCCGTGAAACCAATTTCTACGTACAGCCGGAGGATGACTGTAGTAGGGATTGGAGCGATGTATTGCACGGACGCGTGATACATCTCCGTCTTGTTTGGTGTCGAGGTAGCTTCTCGACAAGGGAGGCATAAGGGTTTCTATTATGATTTATCTGTTTTGGGTAGTTATAAGGTTGGAGACTCCGTCTTGGGCTCACTGTTCGTATTACTCAGTTCAGTTATTATTATCAAGTTACATTTCACACTACGTGCACTTTATTATGGTTTAACTGTTTTGAGTCTCATTTTCAATCAAATATATATCTATATATATGTGGCCTCACTAAGTCATTTGGACTTAACCCCTAGTTTCTTTCTGTTCATTGCCTCAGAATCAGAATAATGGGCGTGCATAGGATGGTTGCCGCTCCTCCAGTTGTTATATTAAGCTTCATTTCACTTTGTCTTGCTTTATAATCTGTAGTTTGCTACTTGATGCCACTAGTTGGCTATTTTGATGTTGTACTCGGTTGCTCTACTTGGTTGTACTAAACATAGTTATCTATATTATCCATATTGCATATTTTACTCTACCTCCACTGCGTATTGTTAATTTAGGCGTTCGTACTGGGTGTGAATTTCAAAATTTGTGCTCAGTGCGATCGTCAGTGGTCTCCAACCGTATAGGAAGATCCTAGCGGGAGGGGTGCCACAGCGGTGGTATCAGAGCCTAGGTTTAGGTTATAACCATGTGTTATATATAGGTAAGCATGCATACATCTAGTCTTTCTTCTGACCAAATCACTATGTGTATATGTGCTCTGTTTGTGATTATCAAATATGCTATCACATATTATATACTTGATGTAGTGAAGTTTTGTGCATAACTTATGTGATAATCATGTTTTGATAATTATTTCCTAGATTCGAATCCGTAACACTTAGAATTTTGATGGCGCCACGAAAAGGAGCTACACGTACCCGCTTACACTCCCAACCGACCCCAAAACCAACTCACCCTACTGTAACACAACCCCAAGGAAATCCTCATCAAGGACCCACGACAAGGTTGGACCCAGAAGAAAATCATGTTCCAAACCAAGGAAATAATAGTGATATTCTGAGCCAAATGGTTGGAGTTTGGAGAGAAATTAGCCAACAAAATCAAAATCACCAGTCGGATGATAGGATGCTAGATCGCTTCCTGCGCTTCAACCCACCAAAATTCTATGGGGAGCCTAACGATCAAAAGGCTGAATCCTGGGTAGCAGCAATTACCAAGATCTTTAAAGTTTTGCGCTGTAGTGAAAAGGAACAAGTGGAGTTCACCGTATTCCTGATGGAAGGAGCAGCCCACAACTGGTGGAAGCTCGTGGAACAAAGATGGAATGCCAACCAAACCCCTGTAACTTGGACAAATTTTCTGAAGGAGTTTTCTGATAAATTTATACCCCAAGTAGTTCGGGATGCAAGAGAGAAAGAATTTATGGATTTGATTCAAGGGATCCTTACTGTTGCGGAATATGAGGCCAAATTCGCTCGTTTGGTACAGTATGCGCCACATATAATGAATGATGAAAGGAGAAAAACCAAACGATTCATCCAAGGTTTGCGGCCTGAAGTCCGATGGGCATTAATGGCGACCGACATTGAGGAATATACACAGGCTGTCAGTAAGTCCATGGTTGTTGAGGCAGAAATTCGGGAAATCAAACAAATAACTAACAAGGTGAGCAAGAATAAGGTGCCTAGTCCGGGGGGTGGAGGACAACTCAGACAAGCCAATGCAAGGAACAATAAGCGCCCCCGCATTGAAGGAAATCAAAATGTTAACCAACTTGGAGGCAGGGAAAGAATTGGATGCAACTATTGTGGACATCCTAGCCACGTAGAGGCAAACTGTTGGAAAAAGAATGGAAAATGTGTAGCATGCGGTAGTGATCAACACATGATTAAAGAGTGCCCGAAAGCCCGAAACCCTAATATCCTTGGTTCAACTCAAGAAGGAAGGACCCAAGTTCCACCTGCCGGAAGGCCAAAAGTAAAAGCTAGAGCTTACGCTCTAGAGGCAGATGAAGGACCCGATCCAACTGCAGTAGTGGAAGGTACGGCTCAAATTTTAAACACTTCTATGAAAATATTGTATGATCCTGGAGCTACTCATTCTTTCGTATCTATGGAATCTGTGAATCGATTGGGGTTATTACTAGAACCTTTACCTTATAATTTTGAAGTTAGCACCCCCTTAGGATCTAGTTATCTTACTAATCGGGTTCTAAAAGGATGTCCGATAAGAATTGAAGGAAAAACATATCCCGCTGACTTAATAGAGCTTCCTATTCAAAACTATGATATAATCCTTGGGATGGATTGGTTGTATCAACATCAGGCCCAACTAAATTGTTTTGCTAAGAAGATTATTTTGGGAAGGGAAAATTCACCTATGTCACCAATCCCCCTTAGTTCATCCAAAACCATATCTCTTATCTCCTTCGTTGAAGCAAAGAAGTGTATCAAGGAGGGAGCATTAGGATTCATTGCCTATTTGCTCAACAAACCGAAGGACCAAATAAAGATAGAGGAAGTTCCTGTTGTACAGGAATTCCAAGATGTGTTTCCAGAAAAATTGAATTCATTACCCCCTCAGAGAGAAATAGAATTTGTGATCGATACCATACCAGCGGCCGAACCTTATTCAAAAACACCATATCGAATGGCCCCAGCTGAACTGAAGGAGTTAAAGAAGCAACTTGAAGAATTGATAGAAAGCGGATATATTCGGCCGAGTACATCACCTTGGGGAGCGCCAGTGCTATTTGTTAAAAAGAAGGATGGGTCACTTCGGATGTGTATTGATTATCGGGAATTAAATCGGATGACTGTCAAGAATAAATATCCACTCCCAAACATAGAAGAACTATTTGACCTTCTACAAGGTTCACAAGTATATTCTAAATTGGATTTGAGACAAGGATATTATCAGCTTAGAGTTAAAGAGGAAGATATTCCTAAGACATCATTTAATACTCGATATGGGCACTTTGAATTTGTTGTTATGCCTTTTGGATTGACCAATGCACCAGCATCTTTTATGGATATGATGCACCGGGTCTTCCGACCATATTTGGATCAGTTTGTGGTTATTTTCATTGATGACATCCTGGTATACTCAAGGACTTCGGAACTGCATACGGAACACTTGCGAATTGTTCTACAGACATTACGAGAAAAGAAGTTATATGCAAAATTTAGTAAGTGCGACTTTTGGTTAGAAAAAGTTACATTTTTAGGGCATATAATTTCCAAGATCGGAATTGAAGTTGATCCCTCCAAGGTGGAAGCTGTTAATAATTGGAAGCGTCCGAAGACTCCAACTGAAGTAAGAAGCTTTCTGGGTTTAGCAGGTTACTATCGACGATTCATACAAAATTTTTCAAAAATTGCAGAGCCGTTAACTCAACTGACTCGCAAGAATTCTCCCTGGAAATGGAATGAAAAGTGTGAAGCTAGTTTTCAAGAATTAAAAAGACGTTTAACCAGCGCCCCAGTGCTGACACTACCTGAAGGAAACGAAAATTTTGTTGTCTATACTGATGCATCTAGAGAAGGTTTGGGGTGTGTGTTAATGCAAAATGGGAAAGTGGTTGCTTATGCATCACGGAAGCTTCGTTCTCATGAATGTAATTATCCGACCCATGATTTGGAATTGGCAGCCATTATATTTGCTTTGGCCAAGTGGAGACATTATCTGTATGGGACAACCTTTGAGGTATATACAGATCACAAAAGCTTAAAGTACTTACCCACTCAGAAGGACCTCAACATGAGACAAAGAAGATGGCTGGAATTCTTGGAGGACTATGATTGTAAGATCCAATATCACCCCGGGAAAGCCAACGCAGTTGCCGATGCTCTTAGTAGAAAAGCCGGATTAGCACAATTAAGCAGTGGAATTGGGGTATCTAAAAATAATTTTACCATAAAGACTCATGCTCAAATATCAAATCTAACTGTTCAATCGGAACTTGTCACCAAGATCCGGGAAAAGCAAGCAAAGGATAAGCGGAATCAGAAGCAAATTGCCCAGGTAGGGGAAAGTACAAATGAGAAATATGGGATTGATGATATGGGGATTTTACGTTACAAGGGCAGAGTATGTATACCTGAAGAAATGAAGAAAGAGATTTTGGAAGAAGCTCACAAGACACCATATACCGTTCATCCAGGAGGAACAAAAATGTATCAAGATCTTAAACAGTATTATTGGTGGAATGGTATGAAGAGAGATATCTCAGACTTCGTAAGAAGATGTTTGACGTGTCAAAAGATCAAAGGCGAACACCAAAAGCCGGGAGGAATGTTACAACCATTACCGATTCCAACATGGAAATGGGATCAAGTTACTATGGATTTTCTAGTAGGATTACCTAAGGTAAGAGGTGGATATGATAGCATATGGGTAATCGTGGATAGGTTAACCAAGTCAGCACATTTTCTGCCTGTTAAAACGACTGATCGAGTAGAAACTTTAGCAGAACTTTACCACTGTGAGATCACGAGACTCCATGGCATTCCTACATGTATCATCTCAGATAGGGATCCTAAGTTCACATCCGGACTATGGCAAAACATACAAAGGCATATGGGCACTAAATTGCAATTCAGTACAGCTTCGCATCCACAAACGGATGGGCAGACAGAAAGATTGATAGCCTATTTGGAGGACATGTTGAGAATGTGCGTATTGGAATATTGTGACAGCTGGAATAAGCACTTGCCCTTGATTGAATTTGCTTATAACAATAGTTATCAAGCTTCAATACAGATGGCACCATATGAAGCTTTGTATGGAAGAAAGTGTCGATCACCACTATATTGGGACTTGGATGAATGGAGATGGACAAAGGATGGAATACATAGAGCAGTACGACCTGAACTCATCCAAGATGCAATTGACAAAGTGCAAATTATCAAACAAAAGATGAAGACTGCCCAGGATCGACAAAAGAGTTATGCGGACAAACGACGAAGAAAACTGGAGTTTGAAGTCGGGGATCGAGTATTCCTTAAAGTCTCTCCAAGGAAGGGATTTACAAGGATTGGTAAAGGAGGAAAATTGAATCCCAGGTATGTTGGACCATTTGAGATCATAGAGCGAATAGGAGAAGTTGCATATCGACTAGACTTACCACCTAGCCTAACAGGAATCCACAACGTGTTTCACGTATCTCAGCTCCGAAAATACTACCCTGATGAAACCCATATCCTTCCACCCGAAAACTTACCCCTTGAACCTAACCTTACCTATACAGAAAAACCTATTCGCATTTTAGACCGAAAGTTCCAAGAGTTAAGAAATCGGAAAATTCCACTCGTCAAGGTACTATGGCAAAACCATCAAGTTGAAGAGGCAACTTGGGAACCAGAAGAGAAAATACGTAAATGTTATCCAGAACTATTCAATCAGGTAAGAATCTGGGGACCAGATTCTTTTAAGGGGGGGAGAGTTGTGACATCCCGATTTTTGGTCTAACAACAATCTAAATCGGTTCTTTTCATATACATGCATGCTTACTAATATTTCATGTTTGGTATGATCCTTCTTTTATATGTGAATTATGTGACGTGATAATTACATGATTTTTCAAACTTTAAACGTATTTGACATTCTAACACAATTTTCGAAATCTTATGTCCTAAATTGCAATTTTTGAAAATATAACTAAAACATTTTAAATTTCTGGAAAATATATATATAATTTCAGATTTATAAAGATATAATTTCATCATTTTGGAATTTTTCTAAATTATTTATGAATTTTCGAATTTTAGGCCTTAAAACCCTAATTTTATGCCCTAAAACCCTAGTTTTCGATTTTTACAAACATAAATAAGTACAAATTCGAAATTTTAATAAAATAAAGATATGATTTCAGATTTTATAATATTAGGTCAATAAATATCAGATTTTATTTGATTTTTTTAAAATATCTTATCTATCTTATCCTATCTTATCTTATCTTATCTTATCTTATCTTATCCTATCCTATCTTATCTTATCTTATCCTATCTTATCTTATCCTATCTTATCTTATCCTATCTTATCCTATCTTATCTTGTAAATTGACCTTATATTATAAAAATCCTATTTCTTGCCCTAAACTCTATAAAAGGGGGCCATTGTCTTCATTCTCCCCCACACAAACCAAAAATCCCGCCTAAAATCACCCACCCACACTCACTCCACTCTCAACACACAAAACACTCTCTATTTATAGCAAATCTTCCCCACCTATATATACATCAATAAAACCTTCTTTTTTCATACATATATACCTATTATCCTTCTATATACTCCCTTATTTCCCTCACATACTCTTGAAGGTAGAAACCTTGCTTAAACCCTTAACTAAGAGTGTTATTCATGCTTACCTTGAGTAAAAGTTCTTGCCAAGCATGCTTCAATGCTCTTGGTTTAGTAGATTGTTTATTTTTAAAGTGATTTTCTTAAGTTGATATTTCATGATTAACTTAGACATAAGTCTTATGTTACATGCTATTTTCTTGAATGCTATTCTTTTAATACTTGCTAGAAAGCATGTTTTTTTTTTTTTAGTTGTAATTATGCTCTATGTTCATAAAATTAGGAATAAAGCATGCTTAGTTATCATTCCAAAATATGGTTTTAATATGCTTTTATAATTTAAAATATGAGAATATGTTCCTTATGTTTTTATGTGAGATTATGTGAAAATGTACAATATTTTCTCAAAGTGGATACTAGGTATAAGTTAGCATCTTAATTTCTAAATTATGATTATATGAGTATTGTGTTAGTTCAAGAATATAAGTAGTTAGGTTATTCTTTAAATAAATATTACTAAGTAGTATCCTAATTATAGCTATTAATGTAAATTTTAGGAGGAAGTCAAGTGATCTAGCCGAAACAAATCTATAAACTTGATAAACTCCTAAGGTGAGTGCTTTGTCAATTCCTTTCTGGGGCTCTGAACTATACGATATAAATATTATTTGTATAGCCTACCTTATTGAATTTATGTTATCAGATTTTTCGGAAAATGTTTTCCATACATATAAGACAAGTTATTTCCAAAAATATTGCATTTTCTGATATTGCCAAGTTGTATCTGTCTCAAAATGATTTTTGACACCTTTGGGATATCATATTTTAATTTTATTTCTATGTATCCCGGGTGTAAAAATGCTTATTGCTTTGTTGACAAGTTGTGAGCCATATATGTCCTATTATATCCGTTTACCCTTGGGGACGCCCTTGGGAAGTTTGGGCCCAGGTACTTATAAGAGGAATTTTATCGGGCGGAACGGACCGTCGATGGAACCTTTTATATGATACCATTCCGTGAAACCAATTTCTACGTACAGCCGGAGGATGACTGTAGTAGGGATTGGAGCGATGTATTGCACGGACGCGTGATACATCTCCGTCTTGTTTGGTGTCGAGGTAGCTTCTCGACAAGGGAGGCATAAGGGTTTCTATTATGATTTATCTGTTTTGGGTAGTTATAAGGTTGGAGACTCCGTCTTGGGCTCACTGTTCGTATTACTCAGTTCAGTTATTATTATCAAGTTACATTTCACACTACGTGCACTTTATTATGGTTTAACTGTTTTGAGTCTCATTTTCAATCAAATATATATCTATATATATGTGGCCTCACTAAGTCATTTGGACTTAACCCCTAGTTTCTTTCTGTTCATTGCCTCAGAATCAGAATAATGGGCGTGCATAGGATGGTTGCCGCTCCTCCAGTTGTTATATTAAGCTTCATTTCACTTTGTCTTGCTTTATAATCTGTAGTTTGCTACTTGATGCCACTAGTTGGCTATTTTGATGTTGTACTCGGTTGCTCTACTTGGTTGTACTAAACATAGTTATCTATATTATCCATATTGCATATTTTACTCTACCTCCACTGCGTATTGTTAATTTAGGCGTTCGTACTGGGTGTGAATTTCAAAATTTGTGCTCAGTGCGATCGTCAGTGGTCTCCAACCGTATAGGAAGATCCTAGCGGGAGGGGTGCCACAGTATGTGTAGTTGTGTGCAAGTATTTTTATTTAAGTATTATATTTTTTATTTAGCAATTAATATGGATGGTTCATTTTTTTAAAAATCAAGATCCAATGGCCTCCGATAACAAGGGCATAATGGGCAATTAAGTAAAAAATTAATGGCATCAACCTTAACCTAATGACAAAGGAACACGTGCATAAATTTAAGAAACCAAGGGCTTTTTTTTTGCATATTTTTAAACCACAAAGTGCTTGACTCAAAATTCGCGAAATTGCATGTGGATTTTATACAATTTGCCTTTCAAATAAAATAAGTTAGCACTATTGACATAATAAATATATTTTTTCACCTTGAAAACAAATTACAAAGCAGATTCACTTGTTAAAATATATTAAAATGTGTGTAGTAAAAATAGAGTGATTCAGGTGATGATGACGATTTCGAAACTTCAAAATTTGGTTGATGGTCAATAAAGTAATCAAATTGTACTAAACAAATATCAAAGTAGTCAAAATTCATGAACAACAATCTACCTATTTACAGCCTAACGAAATCAAAATCCTACTGAGTACCAGGGTATTTGATTTTGTTGTGACTAAAAACATTAGTAAATAATGGCACCAATTTATTTTGGTAAGACTAAAACTTGGAAAGAGCCTATTTGGAGTGATAATCTGAAACAAATGTTTACTACATACTATTACTTTATTCACTCTTAGATTTGTTTATAAGAAGGTTTTTGATGTCGTAGTGTACTTGTGCAACTTATGAAGATGGAGGTAGATTTTGGTGGCTATTTACTCTATCCATAGTAAGTGATCCATATTCCTTTATCATAAGCACATAGTTGCGCACGTCTAGAATTGTAATTGGGTTTAATATCATCCTTTGATTCACGTTCCCTAAAAATTTTGAATTATTCAACAAATGATGCTTGCCTGCAACAATCAACATGAAGAAGATATAATCTGTTGGTTTATGAATGGAAAAAAAAAAAAGGATTGAGGTAGATGTTCATAATTAAAGCAAAATATGCATTCCAATTAATGACAACAACCACCACTGTTATTTAGGTGTGATTGTAGAGGTGTCAAATGGGCTGGGCCAGACCGAGCCCGAGTACTATAGCAGGCCGGGTTGGACCGGGATCGTCTAGAGGCAGGCTAGGCCTAGGCTGGACTTGGAGACGTGAGGTTGGGCCTAGCTCGGCCCAGAACCCAGGTTTGGTGGGGTGGATTGGGCCAAGCTTTTTTGGGTTGGGCTAGGCCAGCGGGCTTGTCCGGGTTGGCCTATATTTTGTTTTGTTTTAATTTTTTACTTTGAAAAATATATTATCTTACATACTTTATGTTTCAAATCTAAATATTAATTAGTAATTTTTTCTTATTCAAGTATTTATTACTTTTATATTATAGACTATGGTTATGACTTTTGAATAATAAAATGAAAATGAACTTTACTATAAAAAAGATACTCTAAAAAAATTTATTAACTTCAAAATATTGGAATGCACATATAACAACTTTAAAAAATATTGCATAATGTTTTAACAAAAAAACTGATTTTTACAACAAGAACTTATTCAACTTTAATTCAGGATCATTTGCCAATCGTACATAGGAGACATTGAAGAACTTTCATATTGGTACTGTGCATTTTGTGGACAGTACATGGCTTCAAAATCAAAATCCTTCCCTATAGCCGAAGTACTTGCAATTGTTGTTTCAAACGTTGTTTCATCACCCGATTCATTATTTTGACGTGGCAACCATCTCTCTCCCAATCGATGCAATTCTTCTTTTCTATATTGTTGATCTAGCCAATCTTTCCGCAAAATACAAAATTTCATGGATTTTGGGCTTAATCGAGTCCTTTTTATCCGTGATAGTTCTTTGGCTTTTGGTAAAAGCACTTTCTGAAGCTACACTAGACATTTGAGATTTTAGTAGATCACGTGCAATAGTTGAAAGAATTGGAAAATTATTTTTTTCCGACTTCCACCATTCTAAAACATCAAAGTCACCATTTGTATCATTTAATATATCAAGATGCAAATAATGTGTTACTTCGTATGAATAGTTATTAGATGTATTTCTACTCAATTTTAATGAATTTAAACAAGAAAATATAGATTTGCCGGATTTACTCAATGATGATTATTCTCTAGAAGAATGAGTTTCTTGTTGAAAAGATGAAGTAGAAGAATACATTTCAACTAATTTATAAACTAAGGTTTGAATTTCTAATTTTTCTTTTTCCATATCTATTTCACTTTCTAACCTAAGATAAGTATAATATTTTTCAATCAAATATTTACAACCAGATAATTTGCGTCTAGGATCAAAAACGCAAGATAAAAGACAAATGCAAGGAAGTTTAGTATAACATTTATTCCATTATCTTCCATATCTTTAATAATAGTGCCTACATTATTATCATTTCTATGTTGATGAAACATTTTAAAAATTCTAATCATTTGAGGCAACACAATATTAGCAGTTGGATCATACAAACCGGACATAGTATTAGTCACGTAGAAATACATCTAAAAGAGGAGCAAGGACTAATAATTTCCCAATCGGTTTCGCAAATAAAATCTTGCACATCTTGATTAATTAATTGTGTTATTATTTTTGCATATGGATATGCTTCCATTAACATCTTATAAGTAGAATTCCACCGAGTATTAATATCAAGTTATGGTATTTTAAATTCCATTTTATTTTTTTTAACTAAACATCTATATTTTTGTGTTCTTACGGAGGAAGTCATAATGCATGTCAAACATGATCTAATTTTATCAACATACGGGGCTATAGAAGAATACTATCTTGAGCACAAAGATGCATAATATGACAAATACATCTAAACATGAAAAAATTTACCATCAAAAAGGGTTTAAAATCTTTAATCAAATATTCTACAACTTTAGTGTTGTTTGTAGCATTATCAAAAGACATGGTTAAAATTTTATCATCAATGTTCCAATAATTACAATAATCAATAATAGATACACAAATATGTGCACCGGTATGTGGATGATCAAGCAATGCAAATTCAATAATTCTTTTTTCAAGAAAAAAATCTTCATTAATCCAATGAGCCGTAACACAAATATAGTGTAAATTACCCGCACCTCTCCACATATTTGACTTAAGAGAAAATTTTGAAGTTAAAGTAGAAAAATGCATTCTCAAACCAATTTTGACATATTGTTTATAACCGTCCTTATAACATGTATTTCATGAAATTGGTTTATATTTTCGTCGCAATCCTTTACTAACCCATTTACAAATAATTCATTTTCGGCAAAAATAAAAGGTAATTCCTATCCAACAATCATTTGGGAAAATAAATTCCTTTGTTCACTTTGATTATATTTAAAAGTTTGAATTGAACCACTAGTTTATTGGTGTAAAAATTGTTGTGATGGCCCGGACGAACTATCCATACTATGCCAGCCTTGATTTATATTATTTAAATGCCCATTAATTGTTCCTGTACCACTATTTTTAGTAAATTTAAAATATTTTTTACAAATATTACAAATAGATTTTTCACGATCATTATCTTTCGTAAAAAAATTCCAAACTCTATAATAGGTGGTTTAGTCCTATTTGTCGTAGGAATATCATCATCTAAACCTAACGGATGACTATCCGGAGGTGCATTCATGTTTTCATGAATTAATTCATGTTCTTCATCTATTATTTTGTGGTGAAGATGTGCGTATATTAAATGGTCTTCTTGAAGTAGTTGAATCACTAGTGCTAGGACTAAAATTTATGTGAGGTATAAATGGAGGATCATTTGAAATAGTAGAAATAGGAGAATTGTAAGCATTATTACGAAATCAATTAGTTTACTCATTCAGAAAACACATATAAGGGTACAATGGAGTGCTTGTAATTCTTATTAGGGCGAATTACGTTTACGTCCCCTGAGGTATGCCATATTTACAAAAACACCCTGACGTTTAGAAAATTACAATTACCCCCCTCAATTGAGGGGGGTTGATGTTATATCTGACGGAATTGATAAAAAGTCATTTTTACCCTTCAATAATTTAAGCCGAAAAAAAAGGAAAAAAAAATTAAAATGTGAAAAACCCAAAATACCCCCATTTTCCTTTTTCTTTGCCTTTTCTTTTTCATTTTCAGATCTGTAGTTTTTTTTCCTTTTTCTTTTCCTTTTCCTTTTCATTTTTCAGATCTGTCTTCTCTCTCTCTCTCTCTCTCTCTCTACCGACATTGGTATGGCGGAGGTGGTGGCGGCGGACGGCGGAAGAGGCGACGAACGACGGAAGAGGCGGTGCACGACGGTGGGGCGGCAGCGACGGTGAGAATTTCTCTCCCCGTCTCTCTATCCCCTCCCCTTTCCCTTCTCTCTCTCTCTTTCTCTTGCTCTCTCCCTTTCCCTTCTCTCTCTCTCTCTGTGTAGTGGTGGTGTGGTAGGTGCTGGAGATGGCGGTGGTCATGACGGTGGTGTAGTGGGGCGGATGATGGTAGATCGGCGGTGGTGATGGCGGTGAATGATGGAATGATGGCGGTGGAGATGGCGGTGGTGATGGCTGTGAATGATGGCAGATCGACAGTGGCGGCAGCGGTGGTTGGCAGCGACGGCGGCAGAGGTGGTTGTGGCGGCGATGGCAGCATCGTCGTGGTGTGTGAGGGTGGGGAGAGAGAGAGAGAGCAGCGACAGAGATGCTAGAAGAAGTAAAAAAGAGAAAAGGAAAGGAAAAGGAAAAAAAAAAGAGAAAAAGGAGGAAAAAAAAGAAAAAAAATGATTTATTTAATTTTTATTTAATGATATATATTTTTATTTATTTAATTTTTTTGTATTTGTAAAAATAAAATTTATAATATTATAAGATATTTTTATGTATTTTGTATTTATTACATATAATTTACACTTAATAACTATATATTTTGAAGTATATGTTTATAAATATTTGCACATATATAAAAGATTTTATTTTTTTTTAAAAAATTTAAATATGTATAATATTTCTAAATTTATTAAATATAAAATTTTTACATATTTTTTGGAAAAATAACAAAAAATCACTCGAGGGCAAAATAGTCATTTTGCTATGGTCAAACATCTACTCATACTTTCAGAAGGGTAATTTAGGTAGTTTAAATTTTTTGACTAACGGAAATCGTTAGTCAATTAACGGCTGGTGCAATTTGTTGGATGGAATATAAATTGAGGGGGGTAATTGTAATTTCCCAAACGTCGGGGTGTTTTTTGTAAATATGGCATACCTCAGGGGAGGTAAACGTAATTTTCTCATTCTTATTATGGATAACATAAATAGTATATTTAAAGAATTTCATCAAGGTAGATATTTGTCTTGTTCGTGTGTTGGGTGGCCTAAATACCAAAAGATCTTAAATTATGAATATTCTAAATGGGTTCCAACGCAACCCAATGGGTAAGCCATTTGGTGTCTGGAAATTTTCAATTTTTTTTCTTAGGAAAACATTTCATTGAAAGTTGTGGTGCTTAATAAGCATACACTCTAATTACATTAATTATATGCTATAGATTTGATTGGGGAGTTTATGTCTGTCTTATGATGATGTATGGAAATTACATGCTAAGAATTTTTAAAGAGGTGATAAAAGCTAGTTGTATTCAACTTATATGTGTATATTGTTAATATGTGGACTCATCCAAACGTTTAATGTTAGGCGGGATCAGAAGCAAGTAGGTGGCAAATTGCTACGTGGTGTACTCATTGGCATAATGAATTCATCACGGCACCATGTGAAATACAATGAAGAATTTGGTTGTATCCTAGCGCCATTTTAAGACATCACTACATTATCAAGTTATTGGATCTTTTTTCTTTTTTTTTTTTGGGTTGGGCTGGATCATTTGTCTTTTTTCTTTTTTTTTTTTCTAATAACCCTAGATCCTTTCCAATTTTTCCTCGATTCTTCACAACCAAAATTATGACTCCTAAAATGTGTAAACATCTTGTCCAACAATACCGATAGTATGTTATGTTTACTTAATCTTAGGCCTCAATTATGTTTATTTTGATTAACTTTGGATCTTAAATTGGTTAAAATCTCACAAAAAGTTAATTCTTACTTGCCATAGGTAAAAATTGATGAAAACGAGCCAAAAATGGGCCAAAAGATGGTAAAAAGTGTAGAGGGATGTCGTATAAGGAAGCTGGAGGGCTAAATTTGGAAATAATCATGTTTGTCATACAAGGCGTGCTCACGCCTTATGGGCTCAAAATCCTACGCGGGAATGGGAAAGAAAAATCTTGATACGGCAAGAGTTTGACTTGGAAACAAATTTCCTACTTGCCTACAACTCTTAGGATTTGCCAAAGAATTATCCTAGCCCATTAGGAATTTGGTCTAGGGTTTGAACCCTATATAGACCCAATGATATCGTATTGTTTAGACATCTTGGATTTTCTATCTTTTGTTCTAGTTATTAATATTTCTCTTCAGAATTTCCAGCTTTTATATTTTTATTCTAGTTGGTATTATGGCCATGCGTGGCTAAACTACTTTATTCGGTCAAGGAGTAATTCAAGCCAAAGTTTCTTCAAGGATTGTGAGATCTAATTGATTTGTTTGTCTTTTAATTACATGCAGTATTTGCGTATTTTCTTGTGCTTTTTGGAAAAACTCCATCCCTTAGTGTTATTTTGTTAGTTGTGCAATTTCGGCCAGTTGTTCAATTAATTTAACTTCAAAGTTCCAATTGGTAAGATCAAATCCATTATTGTTTGATTGAATCAACACAAGTGGAAAGTAGTAATTCGTTATATTATAGAAAATACACAATCTAGTTTCGAGCAACCACGTTTGTAGGTTTGTTGGCTAGGATTTGGGTCTTTCTAGTTTTTAATACTGTTAACGGGTTAAATCCTATCGTTCGACCAGGGTTATTCGTTAATTAGAGATTATTCATGCGTTCGCATGTCTAGTCTATTATTAAGGAAAGATTAGGTTGGACGAGTTCTCTGAAAGCTATAAACAATCCATTGCATGAATTAAAAGCTATTTTTGAATCAATGATCAATCCATGAAAACGTTGTACGAAGAATTACCCTTGACTGAGTATTCATTCTTATAGATTTACTTGTGATTTCTTTTTTATTTTTATTAATTTATCATTCAAAACTCCCCTCTCTTTAGTTTATTTTGCACTCTTGGTTATCTTGGAAAGTAGTTAATAAATTATTTCCTGTGGGATCGACCATTTTCGCCCTATCTACAAATTAATTTTGTAGTTAGATGAGTAGGATTTATATTTGGTGGATTCGACTACCATCAAATTTTGGCGCTGTTGCCAAGGAATTACTAATTTGATTTATTTTCTTGGATGACTAGGAATACTAATACGGGCGAACTTCAATATGATTTAGAAATTGAAAAGACAGCTCGTAGATTAAGGAAAGAAACGAAGTTGAAAAAGATAACCCAAGGCAAATCTTCCTTTACCACTCCTCCCGTTTCAGATTCTTCTTCTGAGTCCGACTTGGAAATAGAAGAGATGGCACAACCACAACAAACACTGCGCCAATTAGCCGCACCACCCTTAGGTCAACAATCTTTTTGTATAACCTACCCTAACTTGGAGGCATCACTAGAACTAAAGTCAGGATTGATTCATCTTTTACCTAAATTTAGAGGTTTGGAAAACGAAGATCCCCACAGGCATCTCAAGGAGTTCCATGTGGTTTGCTCTTCCACGAAACCACAAGATGTAGACGAGGACTACATTAAGTTGAGGGGATTCCCTTTCTCCTTAATTGACTATACAAAAGATTGGTTGTTTTACCTTTCATCAGGATCTATCGATTCATGGGGTGACATGCAACAAGCATTCTTGAACAAATTTTTTCTCGCATTTCGTGTTGCTATCATTCGAAGGGATATTAGTGGAATTTGCCAAAGAAACGCCGAGACACTTCATGAATATTGGGAGCATTTCTAGAGGTTATGCTCCAGCTGGCCCCAACATGGGATGTAAGACCCGAGCCCTATTACCATATTTACATATTATTATTATTATTATTATTATTATTATTATTATGATTATTATTATTATTAATATTATTATTTAGAATCCCTATTGTGTTTAGGATTAATATTATTATTGTACTATTAATATTGTCTTTGTTATTATTATTACTATTATTATTATTATTAGTCGAGCATATTAGGACTAAGATTATCATTAGTCAAATCCTATTGGGTTTAGGAGTATTGGGCTAATGTTATTATCTAGGCTTAGGGTTATTGGGCTAATCCTATTAGGTTTAGGAATCTTTCATAGCTTATAAAGCATATAGTGTATCAAATTAGGATTAATTATTATATATAATAGGGGATTTAGGTTTACGTAAAAAAAAAAAAAGAAACCTAATTGACAAAAGAGAGGGAATAACCGCAAGATTCAACAGTCATTGGCAGCGTAGCACCTGGGCATCAATATTGTTAATTCCGACCGAGTGAGGTAATCCTTGCAAATTTCCAGCCCTCATTCTTCGTATTATGTATCAGAATATAGGAAATCATGGCATCCATATTTTCAATAATTTTATAGCTAACGAATTCGGCTCATAGTGCATCATACTGATTATAGATTAATGTACACAACTCAAAGGCACACACACAAGAGGTGTGAATGTGTGTTTTGTCTCTTCCATAATCATTGCAAATTGTGTGTGCAAATTTCACCTTTTGGTGTGTGTGGAATAGGAAACAAAGAGTTTTGTTTTAGATTGTTTTGTTTAATAATAGACTTGTACATATTGCTTTAAGGATTGTACAATTAGTTTTTTTAGATTGTTTTGTATAATAATGGACTTGTACATATTGCTTTAAGGATTGGACATTTAATTGGAGTCCCTGCTTAGAGACTTTAGTTATAGTTATTTATTTTGATGTTTTCTTTTATGACTATCCATTAAAACTATTATAGATTAGTTTACGATGTAATAGTTAGGGTTATTATTTTATCCACTGCGAGACTAAGGTTTTTGAATGAATATTTGATGGTTTTTAGTATGTTCTGATTTTCGTGGTTTGGTGTCGCTGAGTCCTTCGGGCTTAGGGGCATCGCCGTGCCGCGTCTCGGGATCCGGGGCGTGACATGGGATATCGGAACAAGCACTCATTCAATACTTTTATGAAGGTTTGATACCCATGGAGCGACGTATGATCGACGTAGCCAGTGGAGGAGCACTAGTGAACAAAACCCCCGAGGAAGCTAGAGATATAATTTCTACTGTGGCGAATAACTCTCAACAATTCAGAACGCGGCAAGAGACGTCACAATGAGTTAATGAGGTAAGTTCTTCTTCTCTCGAGGATCAAATAAATCATTTGACGTCATTAGATCAAAATTTTGTTGGAAGCACTTCGCAAGCAAAATCATGTGGAATTTGCGCTGCCATTGGACATCACACTTACGTGTGCCCAACACTTCAAGAGGACAACCAAGAACAAGCCAATGCTGTGGGAGGATTCCCAGGAGCTCCTCAAAGGAAATACGATCCATACTCTAATACCTACAATCTTGGATGGAAGGATCACCCCAATTTGAGTTATGGAGCGCGTCCTCAAAATTTTCAACAATTCCAATCAAGGCCTCCTGTTCCACCGCCACAACAACCCACTAATTCAGGTATGTCTCTTGAGGATATTGTTAAATTCCTAGCCACTAACTAAAAAATTTCAACAGGAAACAAGGGCCAACATGCAAAAATTGGAGGATCAAATAAGCCAACTAGTCTTATCGATGAGCAAATGGGAATCTCAAGGTGAATTGCCATCGCAAACTGTGGTCAATCCAAAATATAATATGAGTGCAATTACCTTGAAAAATATGGAGGAGTTGGAAACACATGGGTTGATGAGCCATGGATCAAGAGCTGTAAAAAATAGGGAATTTCACCATAAAGAGCGGCCCAATGAAGATGAGCCACCCTCAACTTGGGAGATAACACCTCCTTTTCCAAAAAGATTCATGAGGTGTAGAAAGGAAGCAAAGGGAAAGGAGATCCCCGAGACTTTATGCAATGTTGAGACAAATGATCATTTAATTGATAAAATTGACAAATTACCGCAATATACTAAAGGGCTTGAGGAGTTATGCACAAACAAGCAAAAGTTGGAGTGTGACGACCCAGGTAATCCATGCTTTATTAATATTATTACTATGTACATACAAGAGTCTATTTAAACTCAGTACATATGAAACGCCAAAATCAATACAAGTTACATCGTATCACTAAACAACTTGCAAGCGACAAGTAAAAACCAAAGGCGAGTACGCAGCGGAATCTAACATCTTTCTTTCTAATAAAATGCCTCGAACGGTTCTTCTTCTTCCACAATTTCGGTCTCATCTAAAACATAATACATATTCAACATCAACACATGTTGAGTAGAAACACATACTTCAATTACATAAGGTGCTCGGGTGATAGTTGCACATAAAGCACATATAAAGCACACATTTTGCACTTTTCTACCTTTCGTCACCTAACAGTGACCCTTATGACTACCCATGCCGAATATACAACCAGCACATTTCTCCCGCCTGCCTTATCCTCCGGTGGTCGTATCCCGGGCATACGCCGAATATTTTCCTACGACCCTCTCTCTTGAGTAGAACACTCCGTCTACCCAAGGGGGGGATTAGGAGATGGAGGGAGTGTGAACTCTTAAAACCGGCTACTCAATAGTATGTCCCGGCGGAACACACCCAAACCACTCCGGCACATTTGGGCCCATTCACATAATATCACATAATCACATAATCATGGAAGTTTATGAAAAAATTGGTATATGTATAACAAATCTCATTTCTTTTAAGAAAAACAAATATGTGTATAAGTTTGATATGTTTAATAAGAAAATTAGTATACTTATGTAACTACGAACTTACTTTTAAACACTTTTTAAGATCAATATGTTTTCTTCTCAAAAATACCATTTTTGCAAGAAAATTAGTTTACATACTTAAAAACAACTACTTCGTATACATAAAGATAGTAAGATTTGTGATCTAACATATTTGCATAGATTTGCTAGCTAACAAGTTAACCATAACATATCTAATAAGCCTTCCTAAGCACATCACAAACACAAAATACCTATCAAAGAGTAAATCAAGAGAGAATCCTAAGAACTAATCACACTTTATGAGCACAATAACAAGACAATCATTTCATCATGAATAAAGCATATAAACATGGAGCAAATATCTCTAAGCCCAAAAATTGGAGGGCATGTTTGGCAAAAGCTATCACTCAAGGCCAATCAAGCTTGTGTATTTTACATAGCTTGGCACAAGAGTATGGAAGCTTGCCTTGTAGGAAGATCCTACTCAAAAGAAGGAAAGAAAACACTTATGAAATCAAAGTAGGTTTCTACCTTAGCTTATACTTGAAAGGGGTGTAAAGAAGAGTGAAAGGATGATGTTTGTGGAAGAAACTTGAGAGAGTATAGTGTGTGAAGGTGTGAGGACGTTTTTGGGGGTGGGGAAGTGTGTGGGAGGTCCTATTTATAGTGGAGAATGAGGATAGAAGCCAAGACTTGAGGACCAAGTTTTAATAAATGCAAATCTCCCTATTTAATGCAAATCTCCCAACTAGGCTTAAAATTAAATGCCTAATTAAATGAAATCTTCCACCTCCCTCATCTATTTCTAGCCTTGGTGTAACCCTAATCCATGAGTCATGAATCTAAATGATAGAAGACCACACAAGTGTATAAATTCTAGAAGAAATTCATCTTCTATTAGTGTAGGATATTTTAATAAAATACTAAAGAAAATCAACCAAAATCTGATTTTATTTTATTGCCATAATTGTATAAGATCTGAAATTATCTACTTGTTTTAGATAAAATTCGAATTTGCCTTTATTTTATTGTTAAAAACCTAAAATTAGGGTTTTAGGGCATAAAATTAGGGTTTTGGAGCATAAAATCCGAAAATTCATAATTAATTTAGAAAAATTCCAAAATTATGAAATTTAATCTTTATAAATCAAGAATTATATGTATACTTCCCAGAAATTACAAATGTTTTAGTTAAGTTTTCGAAAATTGCAATTTAGGACATAGAAAGTTCGAAAATTGTGTTCGAATGTCAAATTCCTCTAAAATTTGGAAAATCATGTAATTCATTCAAAAATTGATTTTCTCCATGCATAAAAGTATAGAATACTTAGTTATATTATTTTTGAAACTCATAAGTATTTAATAGATGAATTTTTCCAAGAGTGGTAATCGAAATTCAAAAATTGGCACTTTACCGTTCAAATTATAAATTGATCTAAAATTTGACTAAATGTGAAAATGACATTTTCAAGAACATAAGACATTATATCAATTATTTAAATATTAAAGATTACCAGGTCGTCACATCCTCCCCTCCTTAGAAAATTTCGTCCTCGAAATTGGGTCCTATACTCAATCAAACAATTGTGGGTACTTTTC
This sequence comes from Petrea volubilis, assembly GCA_026212405.1. Taxonomy (NCBI): domain Eukaryota; kingdom Viridiplantae; phylum Streptophyta; class Magnoliopsida; order Lamiales; family Verbenaceae; genus Petrea; species Petrea volubilis. Next base: position 14,783,107 of record CM047872.1, on the reverse strand, counting down.
TTGCATTTCCTCCAATCGTTCCCACGTACTTTCTTCAATCCCATGGTATTTCCATAAAACACGTACTAACGGAATGATTTTGTTCCTCAGAGTACGCTCTTGGAAGTCTAAAATCCTAACCGGTTCTTCTACGTAGGTCAAGTCTGGGCCAATATCGAGAGACGCATGATTTACAACGTGAGAGGGATCAGGATGGTATTTCTTAAGCATAGAGACATGGAATACGTCATGCACTTCTGCTAGAGTCGGAGGTAAGGCTAATCGATAAGCAACCTTTCCCACTCTCGCTCGTATCTCAAAAGGTCCAATATAGCAGGGGTTTAACTTGCCCTTCCGTCCAAACCTTAGAACACCCTTTCTTGGTGAAACTTTCAAGAATACAAAGTCACCTACTCCGAATTCCAAGTCTTTTCGTCGTCTATCGGCATAACTCTTTTGACGACTTTGTGCCGTTTCCATTCGTTTCTTTATCATCTTGATAGCCTCTGTCGTCTCATGAATTAAGTCCGGACCTATAAGTTTACTCTCACCCACTTCGCTCCAACATACAGGGGATCTGCACTTTCTGCCGTAAAGAGCTTCAAAGGGAGCCATTCCTATCGTAGCCTGGTAACTGTTATTGTAGGCGAATTCTGCCAGGGGCAAATGTCGATCCCAACTTCCACCAAAATCTAGGGTACACGCCCTAAGCATGTCTTCCAAAATTTGGATAACTCTTTCAGTTGTCCATCAGTTTGTGGGTGAAAAGCTGTACTGAAATTTAACTCAGTGTCTAGTGCTTTCTGTAGCCCTTGCCAAAATTTGGAAACGAACCGAGGATCTCGGTCAGATACTATGCTTACTGGAACGCCATGTAACCTGACAATCTCACTCTTATAGATGTCTGCCATCTGATCCAATGAATAAGTCTTAGAGAATGCAAGAAAATGGGCACTTTTCGTGAGTCTGTCTACTACCACCCATACTGCATCATGACCCTTTTGTGTCCGTGGTAGCCCCATAACGAAGTCCATCGTAATGTGTTCCCATTTCCATTCAGGGATTGATAGAGGTTGTAGTAACCCAAAAGGCTTTTGATGGCTTGCTTTAACTTGTTGGCAAGTTAAGCATTTTGATACGAACTCTGCGATTTGCCTTTTCATCTTGGGCCACCAGTACTGCCGTTTAACATCTTGATACATCTTATTTATCCCTGGATGTATCGTGTATTTGGTGTTGTGGCTTTCCTCTAGTACTTCTCTCTTCAGCTGCTCATTATCTGGAACCCATACTCGGTTTCGGAATCTTAAGATCCCATCATTTGGCAAGGTAAACTCATTTTCTAAGCCGAGGTTAATTCGATCTTTAACCCTTTGGAGTTCTTTGTCGATTTCCTGAGCTTCTTTGATTCGCTGAAGTATAACGGGTTGTGCATGTAGTTGCGAACAGATAACTCCAAACTCCCGTTCTTTAGGCTTCCAACTCGCGATATCTTCCAAGAATGTCCATTCTCGACTCATTAAACAGGCAAGATGAGCCTTTCTACTTAATGCATCTGCTACGGCATTCGCTTTTCCAGGATGGTATTGAATGTCACAATTGAAGTCAGCTAGCATTTCCAACCATCTTCGTTGTCTCATATTTAACTCTTTCTGAGAGAACAAGTACTTGAGACTCTTGTGATCGGTAAATACTTCGAATGAAGTCCCATAAAGATAATGTCTCCATTTCTTGAGAGCAAAAACGATGGCTGCAAGCTCTAAATCGTGCGTTGGATAATTTTCCTCGTAAGGTTTTAACTTTCGTGAAGCATAAGCCACTACCTTCCTGCTTTGCATAAGCACACATCCCAGTCCTTCTTTGGACGCATCTGTGTAGACCATGAATCCGTCAGTCCCCTGTGGCAGAGTCAATACAGGGGCAGTGACCAATTTATTCTTCAGTTCTTGAAAGCTATTTTCGCAATGATTATCCCAAGCGAACCGCACGTTGGACTGAGTTAGCCTAGTTAAGGGGCGGGCAATCTTGGAAAAAATCCTTGATAAATCTCCGATAGTATCCCGCCAATCCTAGAAAACTTCGCACCTCTGTGACAGTCGTGGGTTGCTTCCATTCCACCACTGCTTTGACTTTTCCTGGATCAACTGCAATTCCATTCTTTGACACTATGTGTCCTAGAAAGGCGACCTGTGTCAGCCAAAACTCACACTTGCTGAATTTAGCATACAACTTTTCGTCTCTCAGTGCCTGGAGTACTATCCTCAAGTGCCTTTCGTGTTCTTCTTTCGACTTAGAGTAGACCAGTATGTCGTCTATAAAGACAACTACAAATTGGTCTAAGTATGGTCGGAATACCCGGTTCATCAAGTCCATGAAGGTAGCAGGGGCGTTTGTTACACCGAATGGCATCACCACAAACTCGTAGTGACCGTACCTGGTATTAAGGGCGGTTTTGGGGATATCTTCTTCTCGAATTCGCACTTGGTGATATCCGGATTTCAAATCTAGTTTCGAATAAACTGAAGCTCCTTGTAGTTGGTCAAACAACTCATCAATGTTTGGCAAAGGGTATTTATTCTTGATGGTGACTTGGTTAAGCGGACGATAGTCGATGCATAATCTCCAAGTTCCATCTTTCTTCTTGACAAATAGTACCGGAGCTCCCCAGGGTGATGTACTTGGGCGAATAAACCCTTTATCTAGCAACTCTTGTAGTTGGGTCTTGAGCTCTTTCAATTCAGCAGGAGCCATCCTATAAGGAGTCTTAGAGATCGGGGGCGGTTCCAGGTAATAATTCAATTACAAAATCGATCTCTCGATGTGGGGGTAAGCCCTTTAAATCATCAGGAAATACGTCCGGGAACTCCCGTACTATAGGCATTTCTTCAAGCTTCTTTTTGTCTTTAGATTTATTCATAATGTGGGCCATGAACGCACAATTGCCCTTTCGTAATAATCGGTTGGCTCGCACAAAGGAGATAATGGGTATCGCAGGTGTGGTCTTGTTCCCTACCATTTCAATGACAGGCTGATTTGGAAAACATAACCTTACGACCTTGTGGCGACAGTCTACTTGAGCGTAAGATGCGGCTAACCAATCCATACCCAAAATAACATCAAAGTCATGGATGGGTAGTAATACTAGGTCAGCTGTCATCTTTTGACCACTCATTCTAGCTCACAACCTTTAAACACTAAGTCCGTCTTCCATTTAGTCCCAAGGGGCGTTGTGATTTCTAATTCGTAGGCAAAATCTCAGGTTGTACTTGCAGACTAGTAAAGAAACCAGTTGATATGTATGAATGCGTAGAACCTGGATCGACTAATACTTTAGCAAAGTATTGATTGACGAGAAGCGTACCTTCTACTACCGACGAATTCTCGACTTCAGCCTGATTCATGGCGAAAACCTTCCCTTGGACTCGTGTTTTTCCCACTTGATTCCCGTTGCCCTTTATATTCTTCCAGGATTTGAGAGTTGCGCTGGTTTTGCTTGAGGGCAGTTTAATAGAAAATGCCCACTATTTCCACATATTGGGCACCTTCTGGCCTTATTCCAACATCGGTCTTCGGTATGGTTCAGCTTCCCGCAGTAGGTGCAAGTCTCATTTCTTTGAATTGAGGGGCCAGAAAAATTTCCTCGGTTCCCTTGAATATTCGGCCTAAACATCTTGTTAGGGCCTCCTGGGGCTCTTCCACCTAGTCCTCCAGTATTCGGTGCTCGTGTCAACTGTCCTCGTTTCATCTTCAACTGTTCCATCGTAGTTTCCACCTTAAGTGCTGTTCGACAGCCGCTGTGTAGGTTGGCAACTGGACCGCAGATAACCGATCTTGGATTTCTAATCGAAGTCCTCCAATGAACTTCCATATCTTCTCTCTTCATTCTCGACAAAGTAAGGTGCAAATCGAGCTAACTTGGTGAACAAGGCTTCGTACCTTGCCACGTTCAAGTCACGTTGAGCTAAATTGAGAAACTCTCTCTCCCGCCTCTCTTGGATAACTCGAGGGATATATTGGGCGTTGAATTCCTTAACAAAATTATCCCAAACCGAAGGGGTTTGAAGGGCTGCCCACTTATTACTTACCACGTTTCCACCAATGACGGGCATCGTCCTCTAGACGAAAGGTAGCTAACATTACCTTCCTCCTCGGATCACAGTTGAGTACCTCGAAAATCTTTTCCATCGCCTCCACCAGTTTGTTGCTTTAAGTGTCGTCGGGTTCACCTTGGAAAGGTGGGGGTCCTAATTAAGAAAGGTGGTCAGGGCATCGGTAGCGAGACTCATCATGATTGCGATCATGGTTGTTGTTGTTATTAGTTTTGGTTCTCGAGAATAGTTGCTATCCGTTCGAACACCACAGAGAATCGATCGTCTTGGGATTCAGTCTCATTTCTTCTGGTTCGTTTCGACATCTTATCCAAAATAACTTAGAAGTGAGGAACTTAGATCATAAGTAGTCTCAAAACATTAGTAGTCATAAGCCAAATAGT
>CM047872.1:14686136-14778136 GCA_026212405.1 Petrea volubilis | reverse complement strand
ATATTATTATTATTATTATTATTATTATTATTATTATTATGATTATTATTATTATTAATATTATTATTTAGAATCCCTATTGTGTTTAGGATTAATATTATTATTGTACTATTAATATTGTCTTTGTTATTATTATTACTATTATTATTATTATTAGTCGAGCATATTAGGACTAAGATTATCATTAGTCAAATCCTATTGGGTTTAGGAGTATTGGGCTAATGTTATTATCTAGGCTTAGGGTTATTGGGCTAATCCTATTAGGTTTAGGAATCTTTCATAGCTTATAAAGCATATAGTGTATCAAATTAGGATTAATTATTATATATAATAGGGGATTTAGGTTTACGTAAAAAAAAAAAAAGAAACCTAATTGACAAAAGAGAGGGAATAACCGCAAGATTCAACAGTCATTGGCAGCGTAGCACCTGGGCATCAATATTGTTAATTCCGACCGAGTGAGGTAATCCTTGCAAATTTCCAGCCCTCATTCTTCGTATTATGTATCAGAATATAGGAAATCATGGCATCCATATTTTCAATAATTTTATAGCTAACGAATTCGGCTCATAGTGCATCATACTGATTATAGATTAATGTACACAACTCAAAGGCACACACACAAGAGGTGTGAATGTGTGTTTTGTCTCTTCCATAATCATTGCAAATTGTGTGTGCAAATTTCACCTTTTGGTGTGTGTGGAATAGGAAACAAAGAGTTTTGTTTTAGATTGTTTTGTTTAATAATAGACTTGTACATATTGCTTTAAGGATTGTACAATTAGTTTTTTTAGATTGTTTTGTATAATAATGGACTTGTACATATTGCTTTAAGGATTGGACATTTAATTGGAGTCCCTGCTTAGAGACTTTAGTTATAGTTATTTATTTTGATGTTTTCTTTTATGACTATCCATTAAAACTATTATAGATTAGTTTACGATGTAATAGTTAGGGTTATTATTTTATCCACTGCGAGACTAAGGTTTTTGAATGAATATTTGATGGTTTTTAGTATGTTCTGATTTTCGTGGTTTGGTGTCGCTGAGTCCTTCGGGCTTAGGGGCATCGCCGTGCCGCGTCTCGGGATCCGGGGCGTGACATGGGATATCGGAACAAGCACTCATTCAATACTTTTATGAAGGTTTGATACCCATGGAGCGACGTATGATCGACGTAGCCAGTGGAGGAGCACTAGTGAACAAAACCCCCGAGGAAGCTAGAGATATAATTTCTACTGTGGCGAATAACTCTCAACAATTCAGAACGCGGCAAGAGACGTCACAATGAGTTAATGAGGTAAGTTCTTCTTCTCTCGAGGATCAAATAAATCATTTGACGTCATTAGATCAAAATTTTGTTGGAAGCACTTCGCAAGCAAAATCATGTGGAATTTGCGCTGCCATTGGACATCACACTTACGTGTGCCCAACACTTCAAGAGGACAACCAAGAACAAGCCAATGCTGTGGGAGGATTCCCAGGAGCTCCTCAAAGGAAATACGATCCATACTCTAATACCTACAATCTTGGATGGAAGGATCACCCCAATTTGAGTTATGGAGCGCGTCCTCAAAATTTTCAACAATTCCAATCAAGGCCTCCTGTTCCACCGCCACAACAACCCACTAATTCAGGTATGTCTCTTGAGGATATTGTTAAATTCCTAGCCACTAACTAAAAAATTTCAACAGGAAACAAGGGCCAACATGCAAAAATTGGAGGATCAAATAAGCCAACTAGTCTTATCGATGAGCAAATGGGAATCTCAAGGTGAATTGCCATCGCAAACTGTGGTCAATCCAAAATATAATATGAGTGCAATTACCTTGAAAAATATGGAGGAGTTGGAAACACATGGGTTGATGAGCCATGGATCAAGAGCTGTAAAAAATAGGGAATTTCACCATAAAGAGCGGCCCAATGAAGATGAGCCACCCTCAACTTGGGAGATAACACCTCCTTTTCCAAAAAGATTCATGAGGTGTAGAAAGGAAGCAAAGGGAAAGGAGATCCCCGAGACTTTATGCAATGTTGAGACAAATGATCATTTAATTGATAAAATTGACAAATTACCGCAATATACTAAAGGGCTTGAGGAGTTATGCACAAACAAGCAAAAGTTGGAGGGCTCACAAAGGGTGAATTTGGGGGAGAACATATCATCTTTAATAGTAAAGAAACTCCCACAAAAATGCAAGGATCTAGGTATGTTTTCTATCGCATGTGCCATAGGTAATGTCGGCATAAATCTAGCCTTGTGTGATTTAGGTTCTCCAGTCAATATCATGCCCATGTCCATTTTCTCATTTTTTCAATAGTAACTTATTGCACTTACTATAGGATCACTTCACTGTCTTCTCCAGGAGCTTGACCTGTGCTAGATCCATCATAGTTCCACTTGGGAAGCTTTGAAGGATCATCAACGGGTCCCGAAAGTGTCTGTAGAAGTAGGGTTGAAAATTAAATCAAACTACTCGATACAAGATTTGATATCGATCATAAAAAGTTTGTCTCAGTTTGGTTCAGTAAGCATAACAAACCAAAACTGAACACATGTTCTTGTTCAATAAAATTTAAAACTCTGTTCGAACTCAATTTGATTAATTAAAATGTGGTAATGCATATATAAAAATATCAAACTTACTCGAGCTCAGCTCGAGTTTCGCTCGATTAAATCTCGCTTGAGTTGGCTTGTTTAACAATCAAACCAAACTCAAACAAGATTTTAAGCTCGATAAGAAATTCAAACCAAATTTGAACAATATTTTGTTTAGGTTGACTCGATTCGTATGCAGCCCTATGTAGAAGCCAAACAATTTATCTCTATCAATACATATGTGATACATTTTTAAATATCTCAATAATGAATTGATTTTTCCTTGTGATACATATGTGAATTGATTTAAATGTATGCTTGTGATATTATAAAATATCAAAATCGATTATTGGGACACTCAATTACACATAGCTCTTAATCAAAATTTAAGCTATGATATTGTAGTAAAGTTTTATGGTGTCTCAATATGTACATTTCAATTAAAAAATTGTTCTTAAAATAGTCAATTACCCTCGCTTTACTCCTAAGGTCAATGCCGGAGCCACCAACCCTGTCAATAATTTTTCATAAGAGTAGTGACAAGTTATCATTCAATCAGGATAAAAAAAGATACATATTAAAAAAAAATGGAACAAGGCAAAGAAATAAACTTATGATAAATGAATATAAATATATTAAAATAAGAAGCTGATGCCATACAATTGGAAATTTCTTGTATGAAAGCAACATAAACTCCATACATAAACTAAGTAGTCTAAAATTTTACCATATTTTGTATGTACATATTATTATTCAAATAAATTAAACTATAATCAAATAATTGATACTTAAGGATCATTCATATCTTACTAAATTTAATTTTTTTTGCCTATATTATATAAGGTCACTTTGATTCCCTGTTTCCTTGGTCGTTACACTCAACTAATTAAAAACTCCATTGAAACAACGAATAGTGGAATATCTTGAAGAGAGTCAGGAACTTCTGCTTCCTTAACCAGAACAGAGAGAGAGAGAGAGATCTAACCATTTTGCCTAAAAAGTGAAAAAAAAAAAAACAGAACATATTAGAACAAAAAATATAACAAGAAACATGGATAGTTACATTTATACCACCTTAAGTTTGGTGTAAATATATCAAAACTTTGGGGGTTAAATAATGACATAAATCACCGCTGCAGAAAATTTTTATTTTTGGGTTTACTTGTAAGATAAAAGTTGGCAGTAATGGTGGTTTCTGTAATCATTCAGTACTTCATTAGGAGTGTTAACTGTGAATGTTTTCTGTAATTATACAAATCTCACAGGTCTAACTGTATTTAGACCAAACTTAGAGGAACAAGAACTCCAATAGCAAAATCAACTAATCTACCAAGATCAATAAAAAACAGGGCAACATGAAATGAACACAAAGAACATTAATCCACAAAAACAACTCCAAAAACCAATCTTATACTAAATAACCAGAATGGAGAGAGAGACAGAGAGAGAGAGAGAGATCCTGCAGTATCAAGAAACAGAGCACCTCCAATAACACAGGTTCAAAAGAACTCACCAAACATATTCAGCAATGATCTTCTCAGTTGACTCTGAGAGGTTGAGATTGATCAAATCTGAAATCAGAGACATTATGCAAGATTTTTAAACCCTTTTCTCCTATCTCTCTCCGAAGAAAATATAGTTCTGTATGCAGGGGATTAGCGGGGGGAGTTGTTTTTATAGGGGAAGTTCTAGAGTTGAGTACTGAAAAAACTAATATTTACGACGTTTGAATCTCCACAAAATACTCAAAAAATGCAAATATGTATTAATGTAAAAGAAACAAATGAAAAGTGTAGATATAATTTTCTCCAAGTGGGGTTGTTTGGAGAGGTAGGCAAGTGCTGACTGTTGTGAGGGAATCTTGTATGAGGATTCTCCGTTACACACGGGCTTGTTCCGTTTATTGCTTACACTTTTATCGGCTCAACACTGTACAAGGGGGAATTATCATAAAAAGGGAAACTTGCATTGACTTCACCTAAACAATGGATAATTGTCATCCTTTTTTATTTTTCACGTTTGATTTATCGACGTAATATTTTTTTCATCAAATTTTTTGCTATTTTCTTTTTTTATTTAAAGATTAAACTGTACTTGTAAATGAAGAGTAATAAAAATATATTGTCATTGTAAATTAAAAATAAAACAATGGAAGAAACTGAATAAAAAATTTGATAACAAACTCTTATTTTTTAACAAGGAAAATCATCTAAAACTATTTGTTGGAAAAATAACTTTAGAATATGAAAGGTGGCAAATATTCACATATGTGATTTATTCAAATACATACACACACACACACACATATATATATATATAATGCAACAATAGTAATACCAACAAAATCTAGAAATCACTGGTGATAATTCCAAAAGCAAACAAAACAAATACTAGATTTAGAAAACAATGAACAACTTTAGAATACTTATTGTTTCAGCAACTGAAATCAAATGCCTGAATCACCGGCATGCACCGATTTGCCTTCAAGAAATAACATAATTATGGTTTATGTATATATATATCTCACATACACTCATACACTCATAATTATGGTTTATGTATATATATAACTCAATCGTATATATATATATATATATCACATACACTCATAAAACACACCTCTCTTTATATATATATAATCTTATACTATATGTACATATATATATATATATACACACAATTTTGTAAAGTAGAACTTTGTATAATTATAGAATTATATGTAGGAAAATCCCTAAATATATATATCTCAAATAATATATTTCTAATAGGATTTCATAAATATTTCATACATTATGGAGAAATATTAAAAGAATAAAAAAATATATAATTTGTTCACAATCTTGAATATAGTACAATACATGTATAAAAATACCTTGTGTAGGAAGATATGTGTATGTGTGTGTGTGTTTGTGTGTGTGTGTGTCACGGCTTGTAATGGTCACAAGTTTACCTAATTATTACCACTCATGAGGTAGATATATGATATGGCTTTTAAGGGTTATAAGTATACCTAGTTGTGACCACTCATGAAGTGAAAATGACTTCTAATACATACAATGAACTAAACTAAATACATACACACACACACACATACATTTTCATACACATACATATACAAGTTTTGTGACACCCCCCTCGCTAGGATCTTCCTATACGAGTAGGGCTCACTCAACGGTCTTGCTGAGTGCTTATTTTTTTATCGAGTGGTATCCGATACTTGCATACTTATTTTACCCAATAACAAATTTGCGATAAAATAAACACGCAATTGACATACATAGAATTAAATGGTAATAATCTATCAAAGTACAACACTTTAAATAGCGAGCTTCTGTTTTCTATTTAACTAGCGAATCTTTTATACAGAATAAAGGCCTATATACTAATGACTTGTGACACACCGACCGCCTTAACCGAGTTCCCTCAATCTAATTTCCTGAAACTGAGGCAATGAACAGAAAGAAACAAGGGGTTAAGTCCAAATGACTTAGTGAGGCCAAATATAGATAAGTATATATGCATAAAATAAGATCCATAAAATCAATAAAGTAATGAATCACGAAAAAGTGCATTGTAGAATGAAGAGCGTACATACAAACTGAACAAGACGGATAGTGAGCCATGAACGAAATCTCCAACCTTATGACTACCCAAAACGGATAAACATAACAGAAACCCTTATGCCTCCCTCGTCAAGGAGCGACCTCGACATTAAACTGGACGGAGATGTATCACGCGTCCGTGCAATACATCGCTCCAATCTCTACTACAGTCATCCTTCGGCTGTATGTAGAAATTGGTTTCACGGAATGGTATCATATAAAAGGTTCCATCGACGGTCCGTTCCGCCCGATAAAATTCCTCTTATAAGTACCTGGACCCAAACTTCCCAAGGGCGTCCCCAAGGGTAAACAGATATAAAAAAAACAGATATGGCTCACAAACTGTTGATAAAGAAATAACTTGGTTTTACACCCGGGATACATAAAAATATAATTAAAATATGATATCCCAAAGGTGTCAAGAAATGATTTTTGGACAAATATAATTGACAATATCAGAAATGCAATATTTTTAGATATAACTTGACTTACAATTTGGAGAAGTATTTTGTTGAAACGCGACGAGCAAGATATAATTCTAGAAAGATTGGATAATATAAATACGACAGGGTAGGCTATATAAATAATAATATTTATAGCATATAGTTCATTGCCCCAGCAAGGAATGTAAAAGGCACTCATCTTAAGAGCTTATTGTCTCACCAAGTTTATGAATTAGGTGGACTATGTCAACTTGGTAATACCTTTTCAAGAGTGTTTTATGAAACTAAGGAGATGTATGGGGGGCTAATATGTGTATATGTATGAAAAAGGAAGGGTTTATGTGTATATATATATGGGTAGGAGATATTCTATAAATATGGAGCGTTTTGTATGTTGAGAGCAAGGTTAGTGTGGGTGGGTGTGTCTTAGGCGGGATTTAGTGTGATGTGGGATGAAAATGGGGTGCGAAGCTCCCCTATTTATAACAATTGTTGCAAGAAATAGGATTATTATATACTTTAAGTCATTTTCTAATTATTATTATCTTATCCAAATCTTATCATAATCTTATCTAATCATATCCAATCTTATCTAATCTTATCCAATCTTATCATAATCTCATCTTATCTTATCAAATCTTATCTAATCTTATCTAACCTTATCCAATGTTATCTTAATCTTATCCAATCTTATCATAATCTTATCCAATCTTATCATAATCTTATCTAATCTTATCAAATCTTATCTAATCTTATCAAATCTTATCTAACCTTATCCAATCTTATCATAATCTTATCCAATCTTATCATAATCTTATCAAATCTCATCTTATCTTATCAAATCTTATCTAACCTTATCCAATTTTATCATAATCTTATCCAATCTTATCATAATCTTAGCATTTAAGAACATTTATTAGGAGAAAATGATATTTTTAGATAACTATGTATATATATATGATAAAACATGACCTATTATATAATATATACATATAAATTCGAAAATCACATGTATATATAGCTATATTTTTGAAATATATAAATATATTTATATATATGGCTTTTAAATAAATGAATAAGTTGTAATTTTTGAAAATAATATGAAGTACCGGGGCATTATAGATCTATATATATAATTTCAATGTATAAAAATCGGGATGTCACAACTCTTCCCCCCTCAAAAGAATTTCGTCCTCGAAATTCATGTCTTGCCCTTCATGTAGTCTTGTCAAAGCCAAGATACTTCCATAAAATTCTTACTTGCAAAATGATCTTGTTTCTCAAAATTCATTCCTTGGATTCTAGAATCTTTATTGGTTTCGCATCGTGAGCCAAATCCATATCATCTTCGAGGGCTCCACAACCCAATACACATGAGGAATCCGGGTGCTACTTCTTATGTATTGATGAAGCGTATACAGGGAAAGGGGTAATGCTAGGTTATACACTACTCTTGTTCTTAGAAATTAAAACATAAGCTTCTACCTTCCAAAATCTTAGCATCCCTTTTCAACACTAAGTCCTTGTAATCATTCTATTTCCAAAGATATGTTCACACTATAAGGTTTAGATCCCAAAACATAACTTACTCGAACCCGAGATCCAATAGATACACTTAAAGTATTAGTAAGGGTTGTAATAATCGAATTGGATACAAAATCAAATCTAAAACATGTCGGCAAAAGCTGAAAACAAAATTAATGAACATAGGATTGACAAGTGGAAGAAGTGACTCATAAATGTAGTAGGATTTGCAAGATATTTGTCAATATTTTCATATCAAATATCATTTAGGAATATACAGGAAGAATTAGATATCAAGAATGGCTCACCAATCCTTAAGACTAGCTTCGAAAGATTCTCAGGTTTGGAGTTTAAAAGTGAGAATGGAATAAAAGACTTTTAGTGGATCTTCACTATACAAGCAAGAGTGTGTAAAAGTTTGAATAGCATCTTGGAAGTAAAGAAAAAATCAGATTGGCGTGACTCTTAGAAGATCGAGCTTTCAATAAGAAGCGAAATAATTTGAAAATTCCCTATATTACGAACATCTCAAGGAGGAGATAAAAGGGATGTTAATTGAGGAAACTTTCAAGAGTGCCTTAAAAGTAAAAGAGAATGATTATAAAACAAAAGGCAATAGTTGCTATTGAAATTATCGTTTTAAAAGAAAGTCAAAGAAAAAATTGGCTTTTTCTTTTGTTCATATCGAACGACGCATATGGGTTGTAAAAAGTACTATCGATATTGGGAATATACATAGGGGTAGAAATAATAGGTAATAATCAAAATTATAGTTTTTAGAAACGAATTACAAAGAGAATATAGGTTTCAAGTGTTCAAGTAAAAAGTATATCTCCTATGGAGATTATAAAAAGTTGTTTCCAAGCAAAATGAATTTTAGAAATCTTTTGAATAAGTAATGATGAGGACATACGAAAAGAATTAGCTAAGAAACACAATTATCACAAGAGAATCATCATTTAACTAGTACACACTTCGCCCAAAATAGAAAACTATACTTAAATTCATCATTCCTAATAGCTTTACCTTATATCTTTATTTCATTCCATAATTGCTCTTATTTTCCCATGGTCTACTGAAATTCCCCCTCGTATGCTTACTTAGTAATAACTTTATTTCAAATCCAATTTGGAGTATATCGAAACCCCTTGTACTTGATCAAATAACTCGTCAATATTGGGTAGTGGTTACTTCTAATTCATTTGATAAATATCAGGTTGAACCACTAGTCTAGAAAAGAAATTAGATGATATATAGCTGGGATCATTTATCGTTCTAACTAAATGATACCAAACTGAAAGCGTACCTTTTAACAGCTTCTAATTGCAAACAATTTGTTCTTGTATTCGAGATTTCCAATATTACTTGCCGGTGCTGGGTTCTTCATATATACTATTTGCCAAAGTTCACCATTCATTTCTAATGATAATTCATTTATTTATTTATATTTATTTATTTTTTTTTCTACTTTCCAAAGGATAACATACTTAAATAGGTATTCCAACAGATATACTAGAGATATTAACTAGAGCGATACATACCAGTACCAGCTGCCAGGCGTTGGGAATGTAGAGGTGGCTTCTGTGGGCTCAAGAGGTTGTTCCCACACACGTAGCATCTTTTCATGGTGCAATTGTCTATTATGGTTAAGCTTAATATTCTTAAGTTTTATATGTTCTAATCTAGGGACCAGATGCATCAACTGTTTACTAAAGCATATATATCACACAAAGATTCGCACAAAACTACATATCTCACAAATACATTGTGCCTATACTTTATGTAAATAGTAGGTTCAAGGATATTACTTAAGGAGCACATATACACATAATTATCTAGTCTAAACAAAACAAAAGAAAAGACTAGACGTCTGCCCTGACTTTAGTTGCTTACTTATCTATGCACTCAAAATATTTTGTGGTACTAGTTCTAGCACTATCTCAGTTAATCATTTTCTTAAGCCCTCATAGTCCTATGTCTCGGGACTATAATTATAATGAATCAATTGTTGGTCGGCCGCCCCAACTTTGATCCATCGTAATTCTAGAACCAAAGACACCACTATCCCGCGGCACATACTTCCTAGTCCGAGGATCCCAGGTAGTTAGCCTGGGCTCTGATACCACCAGTGACTCCCCCCTCGCTAGGATCTTCTTATACGAGTAGGGCTTACTCAACGGTCTTGCTGAGTGCTTATTTTTTTATCGAGTGGTATCCGATACATGTATACTTATTTTACCCAATAACAAATTTGCGATAAAATAAACACGCAATTGACATACATAGAATTAAATGGTAATAATCTATCAAAGTACAACACTTTAAATAGCGAGCTTCTGTTTTCTATTTAACTAGCGAATCTTTTATACAGAATAAAGGCCTATATACTAATGACTTGTGACACACCGACCGCCTTAACCGAGTTCCCTCAATCTAATTTCCTGAAACTGAGGCAATGAACAGAAAGAAACAAGGGGTTAAGTCCAAATGACTTAGTGAGGCCAAATATAGATAAGTATATATGCATAAAATAAGATCCATAAAATCAATAAAGTAATGAATCACGAAAAAGTGCATTGTAGAATGAAGAGCGTACATACAAACTGAACAAGACGGATAGTGAGCCATGAACGAAATCTCCAACCTTATGACTACCCAAAACGGATAAACATAACAGAAACCCTTATGCCTCCCTCGTCAAGGAGCGACCTCGACATTAAACTGGACGGAGATGTATCACGCGTCCGTGCAATACATCGCTCCAATCTCTACTACAGTCATCCTTCGGCTGTATGTAGAAATTGGTTTCACGGAATGGTATCATATAAAAGGTTCCATCGACGGTACGTTCCGCCCGATAAAATTCCCCTTATAAGTACCTGGGCCCAAACTTCCCAAGGGCGTCCCCAAGGGTAAACAGATATAAAAAAACAGATATGGCTCACAAACTGTTGATAAAGAAATAACTTGGTTTTACACCCGGGATACATAAAAATATAATTAAAATATGATATCCCAAAGGTGTCAAGAAATGATTTTTGGACAAATATAATTGACAAT
This sequence comes from Petrea volubilis, assembly GCA_026212405.1. Classification (NCBI taxonomy): domain Eukaryota; kingdom Viridiplantae; phylum Streptophyta; class Magnoliopsida; order Lamiales; family Verbenaceae; genus Petrea; species Petrea volubilis. The sequence goes on along the minus strand of CM047872.1, from coordinate 14,766,909 downwards.
ATCAGAAATGCAATATTTTTAGATATAACTTGACTTACAATTTGGAGAAGTATTTTGTTGAAACGCGACGAGCAAGATATAATTCCAGAAAGATTGGATAATATAAATACGACAGGATAGGCTATATAAATAATAATATTTATAGCATATAGTTCATTGCCCCAGCAAGGAATGTAAAAGGCACTCATCTTAAGAGCTTATTGTCTCACCAAGTTTATGAATTAGGTGGACTTTATCAACTTGGTAATACCTTTTCAAGAGTGTTTAATGGAACTAAGGAGATGTATGGGGGGCTAATATGTGTATATGTATGAAAAAGGAAGGGTTTATGTGTATATATATATGGGTAGGAGATATTCTATAAATATGGAGCGTTTTGTATGTTGAGAGCAAGGTTAGTGTGGGTGGGTGTGTCTTAGGCGGGATTTAGTGTGTTGTTGGATGAAAATGGGGTGCGAAGCTCCCCTATTTATAACAATTGTTGCAAGAAATAGGATTATTATATACTTTAAGTCATTTTCTAATTATTATTATCTTATCCAAATCTTATCATAATCTTATCTAATCATATCCAATCTTATCTAATCTTATCCAATCTTATCATAATCTCATCTTATCTTATCAAATCTTATCTAATCTTATCTAACCTTATCCAATTTTATCTTAATCTTTTCGAATCTTATCATAATCTTATCCAATCTTATCATAATCTTATCTAATCTTATCAAATCTTATCTAATCTTATCAAATCTTATCTAACCTTATCCAATCTTATCATAATCTTATCATAATCTTATCTAATCTCATCAAATCTCATCTTATCTTATCAAATCTTATCTAACCTTATCCAATTTTATCATAATCTTATCCAATCTTATCATAATCTTAGCATTTAAGAACCTTTATTAGGAGAAAATGATATTTATAGATAACTATGTATATATATATGATAAAACATGACCTATTATATAATATATACATATAAATTCGAAAATCACATGTATATATAGCTATATTTTTGAAATATATAAATATATTTATATATATGGCTTTTAAATAAATGAATAAGTTGTAATTTTTGAAAATAATATGAAGTACCGGGGCATTATAGATATATATATATAATTTCAATGTATAAAAATCGGGATGTCACAAGTTTTGTGTTCAATTTTTAGGAATTTGGGATAATCCTAATGTATATATCTCAATGTATATATGAATAAAATCTCAACAAATATGGGACAGAGATGTACATAAAGGTAATTTTGTAAGTTTAGTAAATAGAAAAAATAATTTACAAATCATGTATAATTGTGCATATGCACATTTATTATAAATCTATTTATAATAAAATCACATAATTGATATTATTAGCACAATATCTAATTTAAATAATACGGGTCGTTATAGTATGGCTTGATAACCTCCTTGAGGCTATCTCCCTTCTCAACCGTTGCTTCCTCATAGTAGGGCTTAACAGCCTCCTCGAGGCTATCTTCCTCCTCGACTAGGGCCTTGCTCTCCTTGATACCCGACATGTGTCCTCATGGACCTTGCTCTCATCAAGGAACATGATGGGTCGAGGAGAGGACCCGTCTCGACAACGGGCTCGCCCCCAGTTGTTACCACATTTCGAGAAAGGCACCTCAAGCATGAAGTACATTCCGTACTCTACTACTATCACTTTTGACACACACCACTACTCCTTACAAGGAAAGTACCTGCTTCTTAACCAACAAGGCATGGCTATCATGTCCCCTTAATACAATTGGCCATCATGCCATAAGTCCTCCTAGACCCTCCCCTTCAGCCATAATCCTTAGGTGCTTACTCCAAATCTTGACTATAAATATCCCCTCTGATAGCTATATCAGGTATCCATTATACACATGCTTTACTATTACTCTCCTCGAGTGTCCTCTCTTCTCGAATTATACATTGACTTTAGCATCGGAGAGCTTTCCCCGGAGGCACTTTCGGCTAAACTCACGTGTTGAGGACCCAAACGAGCATTCTCATAAGGCTAGATCCTCCACGCTCGAACATGTGGATAACATTCTCCTAAAAAATGTGGCCTTAACCACAAATCGACCGCATCAACTATAACGTACATACCACACCAATGTTATTATCATAAGATCAAGGGTGCATTCAGAGAAACTACTTTCTCATAATGATCTACTTGAAGAGAAATGAAATGTGTATTGTTGTGTCGTACTTCTACAGGACCAAAACCAAGTATATAAAAGGGAAGGAGATACACCATTAATGTTGGGTATCAAAGGTTGGAACCTAAAACTACTGAAATAGCAGCTAACCACTTGCTAAAAACAAGGAACGTTCCAGGTATGTGCAAAAATGTGTCTGGGTCAAATGCAATAGTTTCTTGGCACTGATCACCATACTAATACTTTATAACTACCAATTTATGTTTGAATTTGAAATTCAAATGTGATTTCAGGGCTAGTTCATTAAAAAAGTAAGATCGAGATAATTCACTCTAAAGCCCACAACCCGTGGACCGTGGCTGGAGTCGGAGCAGGGTCGGGTTAGGTTAGGACAGGTTGGTGGCTAAGGCAGCGCACACATAGTACTTCCAATGTGCGGTACTTAACACTCAATCAACACTTATAAAGTGGAATTGTCAAGGATAAAAATCACATGTGGGATAATAACACTTATCTTTAACTTATTACATAAAATTAATAGGCATTATCCTATGAATTCCACCAAAAATGGGCCATCCTAGATTAAACCCCATAAATGTTAACATGAAAAGCCCATTCCCAGCAATCCTTCCCAAATCTATAGTATATAGCCCGTCAGTATACTTGTAATATGCTTTTAAGAATGGTATCTTCCGGTTTGAACCATTATCTAGTTATCCAACTTGTGTCATCATAGAAACAAATAGACTTATGCCTTGAATTTGGACCTTGCACTACTAGAAAACAAGGATTTGGCCACGGATTTGGCTACGGATTTTGGCAAAAAATCCGTGGCCAAAGCAAATGGCCACGGATTTGGCCACGGAAAAAATCTGTGGCCAAATGTGGCGTTGCTAAACAAGGCCACGGACAGTGGCCACGGATTTTTTTCAATTTGGCCACGGATTTAACCGTAGCCAAAAATATAAATTTTTTAAAAAAATTAAATCTAGCCACGGATTTATCCGTGGCCAAAATTAATATTATTAAAAAAATAAACAAATTTAGCCACGGATAAATCCGTGGCCAAAAATAAAAAATTTAAAAAAATGATAAATTTGGCTACGGATATTTCCGTGGGCAACTATTAATTAATTTTTTTTTAATTTTTCATTTAGCCACGGATTTATCCGTGGCTAAGATAAAAAAAATATTTTAAAAAATTTAAATCTAGCCATGGATAAATCCGTGGCTAAAAAAAATTATTAAAAAAAAAAAAAAAAAACTGGACCTAGCCCAACCACGCCCGCATCAGGCCCAACCCGCGCGCCAACCAACCCAGTGGTGCGACCCGGCCCAGCTCGGCGTGCCCATTTCATTAATTGATTTTCATCGTTACAAGTGGGACTCGAACTCGAGACCTCTTGGAATATTGCCAAGCTTCTTACCGCTAGGCTAGGATGAGCTTCTTGATCAAAATGTCAAGCTTAGAATATTTATATACATTTATATATTGAATTTTGTTATCAAATTTTACTAATTTATATCTATATATGAATATATTTTATTAATTCATACTTATTATGATTTAATTAAAAATTATTAAATCGTGCAAATTATAATTCTTTCTAATTTTACTTTTATCCACAGATAATTTTTGGATACAAAAGTAAAATTAAAAAAATTATAACTTTGACCTTATAAAAATTTGAAATTTTTCATCGATTATTTTGACTCAATTTAAGAAATTAAAGTGATCTTATTCATTGCATATCAAACTATCAATTTATTTACTTAAATTTAGTGTAATTGATAAAATAAAATCAATCAAATTTGAAAATATAGTGCCATCGTTAGATCAATACTTTCAAAACAAAAAATATAACCGCGATGAAAATATAGTGCCATCGTTAGATCAATACTTTCAAAATTGTAATTTTCAATGCATAAGATGGGAAAATATAATAACCACGATGAAAATAACATGATTTTGAAATGACTCGAACCTTTTGGTGCCTCGTAATGTCGGATCGGACGATTTAAACAAGTCATTTAAAATTAAAAAAAATTAAAATTATTTATTGGCCACGGATAAATCCGTGGCCAAGTCCAAATTCTAAAAAAAAAAATTATTTATTTATTGGCCACGGATAAATCCGTGGCCAAGTCCAAATTTTTAAAAAAAAAATTAAAATTTATTTATTGGCCACGGATTTATCCGTGGCCAAGTCCAAATTTTTTTAAAAAAATTCAAATTTATTTATTGGCCACGGATAAATCCGTGGCCAATGGTCAAAACTTCATGTTGACTTTGGCGAATCGTGCGTTTTCGTTAATTGGGTTAGACGGAATCGTACGATTGGAACAATACAACTTCAACACTAATTAATTTGCTTGAAAGTCCATTTTTCATAATTCCTATACAAGTTAACTGACGTTAGCATACATTGATACCGAACTACGAAGTTATTCGTATATGTCACCGAAAGAGGAAAAATGTATTCTCACTAAACAAACTGTAATTTTCAACGCATAACATAGGAAAATATAATAACCGTGATGAAAATAATATGATTTCGAGATGACTCCAACCTTTTGGTGCCCCGTAATGTCAGATCGGGCGATTTAAACGAGTCATTTAAAATAAAAAAAAAATTAAAATTATTTATTGGCCACGGATAAATCCGTGGCCAAGTCCAAATTTTTTTAAAAAAAATTAAAATTTTTTTATTGGCCACGGATAAATCCGTGGCCAAGTCCAAATTTTTTAAAAAAAATTCAAATTTATTTATTGGCCACGGATTTATCCGTGGCCAATGGTCAAAACTTCATGTTGACTTTGGCGAATCGTGCGTTTTCGTTAATTGGGTTAGACGGAACCATACGATTGGAGCAATACAACTTCAACACTAATTAATCTTCTTGAAAGTCCATTTTTTATAATTCCTATACAAGTTAACTGACGTTAGTACACATTGATACCGAAATACGAAGTTATTCGTATATGTCACCGAAAGAGGAAAAATGTATTCTCGCTAAACAAAATTTAATTTTCAACGCATAAGATGGGAAAATATAATAACCGTGATGAAAATAATATGATTTCGAAATGACTCGAACCTTTTGGTGCCCCATAATGTCGGATCGGGCGATTTAAACGAGTCATTTAAAATTTTAAAAAATTAAAATTATTTATTGGCCACGGATAAATCCGTGGCCAAGTCCAAATTTTAAAAATAAAAAAATTTATTTATTTATTGGTCACGGATAAATCCGTTGCCAAATCCAAATTTTTTTTAAAAAAATTAAAATTTATTTATTGGCCACGGATAAATCCGTGGCCAAGTCCAAATTTAAAAAAAAATTAAATTTTTATTTATTGGCCACGGATAAATCTGTGGCCAAGTCCAAATTTATAAAAAAAATTATATTAATTTATTGGCCACGGATTTATCCGTGGCCAAGTCTAAATTTTTTTAAAAAAATTTAAATTTATTTATTTATTGGCCACGGATTTATCCGTGGCCAAGTCCAAATTTAAAAAAAAAATTATTTATTGGCCACGGATTTATCCGTGGCCAAGTCCAAATTTTAAAAAAAAAATATTTATTGGCCACGGATAAATCCGTGGCCAAGTCCAAATTTGTTTTAAAAAAAAAAATTATTTATTTATGTTTTTCTTTTAAATAAATTGAAATGGCCACGGAATTGTGGAAATTTGGCCACGGATTTATCCGTGGCCATATGTTTTCGTTTTTTTTTTATATCCGTGGCCATTTCCGTAGCTATTGGCAACCGATTTTATCCGTGGCCAAAAATCCGTGGCCAAAACCGTGTTTTCTAGTAGTGTTGGATGTGACACCGTCTATTTGTAACAACACATCACATAGAGTTTAACAATCTTTAGGGTTGACACGTTAAAGGCCATGTGTTTGAATCCTATTTCATGAATATTTTTCAAGAGGTAACCCAAGACACGTTAGTATTCATTTGTTGGGCATCTCCAAAGATGTATTGCTAACATCTCGTCTAGAAGACCTCAATGTCATTCAGAGCAAAATTATTACCATATTTGCAGTTATAACACCTGCCAGGTATATTAGAGGATAAACTCAGGTACATAATACAATTTGAGAATTAGGTGCTGACTCATATACCTAACAACTTGTTGATATTGCATTGAACCTTCCTTCTGGGATCTCCACTTGGTAGGTTGGGTTGCTGCTGTTGATGTAAACTCAATGGGTTACTAGTCCCATCTACAACTTGGACTTTTGGAATGAGAATAACTCAAGTCCTTTTATTAAAGAATCAACCACATTGTTTTTGGTACCGATAAAATCAATGGCTAGATTTTTTTAGACACTAAATCCCCTATAGACTTCAGTCTAACTTGGATGTGTTTCTTGGTGTTTTGGTAATACTTGGAACTTCTGCTTTTCGGTGGTTTGATCATCATAATCGACAACAATAGTGGGAACAGGTTTACTAACCATGGGTAACCTAAGCATTATTCCATGCAGCTACTCCGCCTCAGTTCCCGTTGTATTTAAAGCACGTAACTCAGCCTCAAAAGTAGATTGAGTTATGAAAGTTTGTTTTGTAGAATTCCAGAAGACTACACCTCCACCCAAGGTAAATACAAACCTTGTACATCCATTACTATTGGAGTTTTTGGAGATCTAGCTTGCATTCCTAAATTCCCCGAGTACTTCTAGGAATTTACCATAATGCAGTCTAAGGGAACTGGTACCTTTAAGTTGCCTCATGACCCTATCCAATGACTCCTAATGAATTCAATTAGGACAACTTATATATCTAGCCAACTTAGAGACTGCCAATGAAATATGTATTCTCTAACCACCAACTAAATATTGCAAGCTTCCAATAGCCAGAGAGTACTGTAATTGAGACATAGGTATACCATTCTTGTATTCGAAAATAGTCATCGAAGGATCATATGGTGTTTTAATGATTCTACCATTAATATAACCAAATTTCTCAATTATCTTTTCAACATAATGAGATTGAAAAATTGTGATCCCTTCAATTGACCAAATCAACTTGAGTTTAATAATCACGTTAGCTTTACCCATATCCTTCAAAATTACTCTTCAAGAAATTATTTGTCCCATTTATATTTTCAAGGTTAGAACCAATCAATAATATCATCCATATATAGGCATAACACAATACATGAATCACTTTTAACCTTGTAGTAAATACAATTATTATTATCATTTATAGTGAAGCCGAAACTTAATATTATTTTGTCAAACTTTTTATGCCACTATTTAGGTGCTAGCTCCAACCCATAAAGGGAGTTGACAAGCTTGCAAATTTTGTTTCATTACCATAAAGTATCAATATACCCTCCTTTATGGACTTTTTTTTTCAATTTTTTCTTACTCTGACACTCGACTTTTTAATAATTTTTTATTCTCCATCATCTTCTTCCCAATCCATCATCTTCTCTCTTTTCATATGAATATTGTTATTTGTACAAAATCACTTTTCATGAACTTTTAGTTCTTTCATTTTATCCTAAACAACAAGGAATTGATGTAACCAATAGATTGGGTTTGTTGTGATGAGCATACAAGTAGGTGGAGTTTAATGGGGAATCAACTGAAGGTGCATTGTGGTGGTGGGAGGTGGCAGTTATGGAGATTCAAAGAGCAAGTTTAACAAATCAAGGGCAAAAAGTGATGAATTAGTTGAATAAAACCTTTCCATAAGCTTCAATTTCATGGTAGTCATCTTCTTCTTCCTATTTATTTTCCTCTCTTTGTATAAACATTTTATGAGTAGAAGAATCTATTCCCATAGAACTTCAACTCTTTTAGTTTTATCCTATACAATAAGAAATTGAAGTGGTTGACAGATTTGATTTATTGCGACGAGCACAAGAAAAAGTGGGAACCAAATAGGAAATAGACTGAAGGTATGTTGTTTTGGCGGGAGATTCAGATTCAGATTTTTGGTTCTCTTTGTTTTGAGAATAAACGTTTAGTAGTTCAGATTTTCAACTTTAGGAAAATTCATATTTTTGAATTAGAAAGAAAATCAATAATTGATTGGAATCTATTTTGGGATATGTTTGAGAAGAATAAAAATTTGTGGCTTTGTGAATAATAGAAGCACATAGTTATGGAAGTCATTTAGTTTAAAGGGTGGTTTGTTCAACCATGGAGTGTCATGAGTTGGTGTTGGTATCACTTTTGTAGTTTACAATTCATGTTCAAGAATATAACAAATTTTGGGCATAAAATAATTATTTGAAGTATTTTTTTTGTTTTTAAATATGCAGTATTATAATTGCATAGTAACGAAATTTGTGCAATTCTAAAGCACAATCTGAACAAATTCAATTTGTTCTATAGTAGGAAATTAGGCTTGTCTAGGATAAAGTTCTCAAATACAAGATTTTGGCCTTTGGTATGAGAAAAATTTGCATGGGTGAGTATATTAAGTATATTTAGAAATGTGCTTTAGAATGTTTGGCATTTGAAGAATTGAAGCATATTAATATAGCATTGCAGTACAATGATTAATTTTTGAAGAATTTAAATGAGTGCATAACAATTAACTCTATTAAATCTTTATGTTATTTGAGAAATCGATTAAAAGGTAGGTTGTGGTTTTTTACTAAATGACATAGAACTTAAAAGACAATTTGAATAATAAAATTTTAGGAGAAATTTCTAATATTAAAACATAGCTAGGGATCAATTTCACCTTTGCCTATATTAATTTTTTTAATAAAAATTTAGAACTAATTACACCTACTACCCTTGAGGTTTACTCTATTAACAAAAAAACCCTGACGTTTGCAAAATTACAACTACCCCCTGCCCGATATTTCATTTTATCCAACAAATTACACCTACCGTTCAACAAAAAAATTGAACTTCCAAAATTATCATTTTGAAAGTAGGAATAGGTCTCTGACCATAGCAGAATGACTATTTTGCCCTTGATGGGGGGTTTTTTGTTTTTTTTGTGTTGCCAAATGAAAAACGCTCTTTGGTTGCTAATTGAAAATTTAAAAATTTATAAAAGTTTTATATTTAAGAGAGAGAGAGAGAGAGGACAAAGATTTGATAAAAAATATGAAGAGGAAGGAAAAAAAACCGAGAAAATTACTTTCAAGGGTATTTTGGGGTTTTTCATTTTAGTTTTTCCTCCTTTTTTTTTTTGCTTAACATAAAATTTACTTTTCATCAATTTAACATGAAACCCCCTCAATTCAGATGGGTAATTGTAATTTTTCGAATGCTAGGATGTTTTTGTAAATAGAGTAAATCTCAGGGGTAGTAAATGTAAAATTTTTTTAATTTCACCTTCGCCTATATTAATTTTTTTAATAAAAAATTATTTATGAAGTAATGGAATTCTCTTTTATTCAATTGAACATTTTTGGGAATTCTTGATTATTTAAAAATTCCTTAAGTTGAATTACCCATTTTGGTGGACTAATCTAGCTTAGTTTATATTAAAATACATTAGGCAGTTCGGATTCATTATAAATATGTTGACGTTTTAAGAACAACCTACACGGGCCAAACTAATTTTTCAATTAGTAAGATGTGTTGCAAATTAATAGGGATTGCAACAGGCCAGGTCCGAGATGGGTCCATACACACTCGAGACCCGCCCCGTGAAAAAAAAATTGTTCCCAGACCTGCGTGGATATAAACCCACCATACCTTGCCCCCAACTCAGACTTGTTGGGTAAGACTCATTTGGATCAGCTAAAAATGGAACAAATTAATTCAAAAGCAAATCTAGAGAGATAAAGCTATTGTATGTGACATTAAGTGCTTAAAAATTAAATAAAAAATATAAAATAAATATAAAAATGATACTAATTTTCTTAAAATCAAAAAACATAAAAGTTAAAACCAATATAAAGCTACGCAGTGTCTCTTAAATTACACATCATTAGTATCAAAAATCCAAATACTACATACTCCATACATCACCACAAATTCAAATACTATAAACTACATACATATAACAAATACAAATATCACAAACTCCATACATCACCGAAAATTTAAGTACCAGAACTCCATACATCAGCACAAATTCAAATACATGACATAACCAAGTCAATTAACAAATGTCTTGCTAATACATTCGTCTGGGTCATCTTCTTCATCATCATTTATGATAGGAAAAGATGTAACACCACCACTTTCCACACAAATACCTATAACAACAAATAAATAAACATGAAAATGATCAAATATTGTAATGTATTTTGTAATGCTAAAATATAACTAAAGAAGCATGTAATGGTCAAATATAACTAAAAAGGAACACTTACCCTTGATTTTATTCCATAGCTATTGATGACCACACATCTATGCCTCAAGAGTAGTTGGATGCAACCTACTCCAATGAGGGTTAAACACTCTGCTAGAAGTATTAAAAACAAACGCGTATGCAACAGTTGAAACTAGAATTACTAAAATGTCCTTTCTATCCTTTGCAAATTAGAGTATTTAATCCCATTTGTTTTCCACCAACTAAGAATATCCAAATTTTGAGTTCTTAGCAGTACACTTTAATCTAAATACATATCCAGCTCCAATGCTTACGCTTTAGTAGAAGAACTTGTACTTGATGCAACGTACGTGTCATACATCTCCAAAATATCACTCTCAAATGCATCTGTAACACCAAAAATACAAGATGTACCACTAATAGATCCTAAATCATTAGTTGAGCTATTTTGTTTCAAAGTTGTAGCTCTGGACTAGCAATCAACTAACGAATCATAACAATTTTGGCGAGCTTCATCTATCTTGGATTGTACTCTTTCTCCATTAATTAGTGAAAAATAAAACTCAACAAGTTTCATCTTGTATTGAGAATCCAACAAGGTAGCAACACCCATCATAATATGACAATCATGCCAATACTTCAAATACTTTTCCAACATCTTTTCTGCCATGCCCTTAATCAAATCATTTGAACTATTCACCCACTCATCCAATTTGAGTTTAATATCACAAATATTGGAAAATAAAAATTAGAAGTAGGGTAGAGTCTACCCAAAAGCATCTCAATTACTTGATAAAAAAGTTTCAACTTCCCACAAATTTCTCTTGCATGTCCAATCGTCATTAGTTTGTAAAGTTTTGTAATGTCTCTCTTAACATCTAAGTCATGGGAATATATCCTTATATTGTATTGCAGTTTCTAACATCAAATAAGTTGAGTTCCAACAAGTCTTACAATCGAGAGCTAACTTCTTAGTACAACTAATATGCACATATTCAATGAAGATGTAGCTTCTTCAAATTTCTCTACCATAGTAGGTGAAGCAGTCTCATAAATGATAGTGCCACGTATTCTCTCAATCGCATCACCAGTCATGTCTAAACCATTTATCTCAATTAAATTTAATCTATGAGCACAACAACGCATATGGAGTACCTTTCCATTTAGTGGTAGATCTCTCGTGGACATTTTGTTGAGGATAACAGTAAGCATGACATCATTTGTCAAGCAATTGTCTAGTGTCACTATTGACGCCTTTTGATCATTGTTCCAATCCATCAAAGACTCAATAAGAACATTAGATAGCATTTTGGCAGTACGAGGAGCCGAAAATAATAATGAAATATCATAAATACATTATACATTTTACATAAACACAAATATAAGAAATAAGAGGGTAAAGTAAATATACCTCAAAATAACATTTTGTAAAGTCCATAAATCAATAATAAAGTGTGTTACGATTACCACAAAGCCCTTTTTTAGTTGCCTGATGTCTAAATATTGGTTCTAATGGCAATTCGAGATTGAATTTTATCTGATGCCTTGTAGCACTTAATTTTCTTTTCTTTGTAAATTGCTACAATGTCATTCTTCAATGTGTTTTTTGAGATCATTTTGAAGCATGGTTAGAGGCTAGCAACAAACTTTTCAAAACCAATATGTTCAACGATGCTAAGGGGGTAATCGTGTATCATGACCATCTCAACAAGCTTTTTTTCTAGAATCACTTTAGTTGAAAATATGGATGGCAAGTTCTTAGCTTCCACCAACTTTCTTATTCCCCATCAACATACATTGTTCAATGTCCACTTTTTGTGGCTTACGTGTACAAGTCCTATTGAAATGCTTTCTTAAATGAAAAAACAATAAAAGTTAACTTAGTGAAATGCTTTCTTAAATGAAAAAACAATAAAAGTTAACTTAGTGAAATGCTTTCTTAAATGAAAAAACAATAAAAGTTAACTTAGTGAAATGCTTTCTTAAATGAAAAAACAATAAAAGTTAACTTAGTGAAATGCTTTCTTAAATGAAAAAAACAATAAAATTTAACTTAGTGAAATGCTTTCAACATGTATACAACCACTTAGTGAGCAAAAAATAAAAATCATGTTAAAACAATATTAAAATTTAAAAGTTGATTTTTAATAAGTTTGGTTCATAGTTGATTAATAGAAAGTAAGCAATATTATAAATGGTTATTAGTTGGTTATAATTTAAAAGTTAACTTCTCTACATGAAAATTGGTATTCTCTATTTTTATATGGTAAGTTGATATGGTTACTAGTTGGTTAAAATTAGGATTCTTCATATGGTTTTTTTTTATTTGATGATAAAGTTATATGATTTCTTTAACGTGTGGTTGTGTGTTAAAGTGTCGATTGAAGCTATGTTTTAGTGTCATAGGATATTGAAGATATTTTGGAGAATGAGGAATTAGACATGAACCAAGACGAAAAGAGTGATTCATCGAGAGATAAAGATCAAAATCCTACTCAAAGTAAAAAGAAGAGAAAGCAATCAAATATAGAGTCCAATGAAAACATTTCATAGAATTTGTTGATAATAATGGTAGAAAAAAGTCTAAATGGAAGCACTGCCATAGAGATTATGCATGTGATTTGCGTAAAAATGGAATTGGGGGTTAAACAATTATATGAGAATTTGAAAGAAAAATCTTGACAATAAGCCTAAGAACTACACTATTGACAGATACACACTAAATGTAGATTTAAGAGACATGTCTTCTCATAGTGCCCCTAGCAAATTTGACCAAGAAGAAACAAAGGAAGCTCTTATGAAAATGGTTATAATTGATGAGTTACCATTTAAATTTTTTGAAGGTGAAGGGTTTAGAAAGTTTGTGTTCGTTGCTTGCCCTTAGTTTGTTGTTCCATCTAGAATTACGATTGCTCGAGATTGTTAGAAACTATATTTCAATAAGAAGAGCAAAGTAAAGGATTTTAAAAAAAAAAATTCTAGGGTGCGGGTGTCTCTTACCATTGATACAATAATTATATGTGTTTGACTGGCCACTTCATTAATGAACAATGGAAATTGCATAAGTTAGTTTTAAATTTTGTTCCATCTGCTAGTTACACAGGTGAAGATGTTGGTTTGTTGATCGAAAAATGTTTGCTTGATTGGGGGATAGAGAATGTATTTACTGTTAGAATTGATAATGCATCTTCGAATGATACCAGTGTTTCGTATTTAAGAGGAAGGTTATTGACATGGAAGAAAGCAATTTGTGAGGGGAAATATTTGCATATGAGATGTATTACTCACATTATTAACCTTGTTATGAAAGATGGATTAACAGAAGTTGGTACGTCTGTCGAGAAAGTTCGCACTCTAGTGTGATACTTAAGGCAATGAAATTTAAGGAGCATGCTCGCAAGGAGCAAGTACCAACCAAGAAATTGTTGAGTCTTGATTGTCCTGCACAGTGAAATTCATGTTATTTTATGCTTGAAATTGCGTTGATGTTTCAAGTTGTGTTTGATCGGTATAAGATATGTGAAAAAGAGTTTTGTGATCTTTTTGCTAAAAATGAATGTTATGGTAGGGTAGGAATTCCTAGGGATAGTGATTGGACTGTGATTGAAATGTTGGTTAAATATTTGAAACATTTTTTATGAGTTGACTGTGCGCATTTTTGGATGAAATTAGTGTTATAGATGCTTTGGTTAAGCTATGCCAGGGTGGTAAAGACCAACAATTGGCTGATATTGCAAAGAAAATAAAAGTTAAGTTTGATGAGCATAGGGGAGATCCTATGAAGATGAATATGTTGTTGTTACTTGTTGTGGCTCATAATCCTAGATATAAATTGAAGTATATCACATTTACTCTTAAGCAAATAAATTCAAGTTAATTAAGAGCGTACATGAGTGCTCAAGCCACTAAATTCAAGTATAAGAAATTGTATGGTCCCACAAGAGCACCATCACATAGATCTGAAACTGTCGAAAGTTGTCTATATGACTCTGATAATAGTTGTGAGATGTTGGAGGTAAGGGCTCAACGATTGGCAGCATATCATAATCATTGTTTAGTTGAGGATACATATTTGAGTGAAAAGAATGAGAAAGATGTCCTCGATTTTGATGTTCTTGGATGGTGGAAGATGAATGTCCACCGATTTCCTATTTTAGCAAATATTGGCTCGATTGTATCAACTGTTACGTTGGAGTCCACATTTAGTATGTCAAGATGTATTATTGATGATTTTGGAGTCTTGTTGATTCCAAGAAGGTCTCAAGTACTCATTTGTTCTCAAGATTGGTTTCACAATGGACCTCCAAAGCCACTAGTTGAGGACGAATATGGGCAAATGAAAAAAGTTGAAGAAGGTATGCAACTATGCATATACATATTATAGTAGCTATAAATTTCACCACTTAAGTTCTTTTTTTCTAATGATTTAATGCGTGCATTTTTTTTATAGATGCCGTTTCAAGAGTTCAAACTAAATCAGTAGTCATCGGCTTGTGATGAAATTCATATATGTCGGTCAATTTAATTTTATTTTTTGTGCATTTCCTGTTTATCTTTAGTTTTGTTTCTTTACTATTTTATATGATTATTCCTTCATTTATCTTCATTTTCTTTCTTCCTTATTTGTAGGATGATGATGCAGATGGGCATATGTGAGTCGAGCAACCAACAAGCTAGATTTGTGGAGTTTCAAATTTAAAGAATGTTAAATTGTTATTTGGAATTTTGTTTTGATATTAGTGTTTGATTTGTGGAGTTGCAAATTGTATTAGTGTTTGAACTTTGAAGTTTGAATTCTCAAATGTTGAATGAATATTGGGACTTGTGTTTAAGGATTGAAGTTTGAATTCTTGAATATGTCATTTAGAATGCATTCTTGATTGTTAATATGCTATTGAGAGTTGAGACTTGTTGGATCATGGATGAATGAATTTGCTATTGTTGATTGATTTATATGTTGGGTTGTGGCATGCTGGATTATTATTTACCTTAATTACTTAGGAATTGGTTGTTTGCTAGGATTTGCTAGGAAAAGCCTCACATCTTGGCCAAGTTGGCATTTGCTTTGGTTGATTATAATCTTGGGACTTTATCTAATCTTGGTTGACACGCCATGTGAGTACCTTTATCTCAAGATTATAATCTCACGTGTGGGGGTACGATTGAGTCTACCTTCTCTGAGATTAATTTCAGCATCGGTTGAATTGTCTATTCTATATTTAGATCTTGAGTTACTTTTTACAAGTTCACCCTCGTCTGGGGTTTCATATCTATTTCCATTTGAACACCTATAAGTCCTGCTCTTCCTGTTGACAAAGCAATCTCAAATGCATTCGTGGATCATTTTATTTTTTAGTTCATACGGTTCTTCTTGATCAGCTATTGTTGTGTCCCCTTTATACGGCTTACATCGTGTTTGATAAAAGGTTGATCTTCATATATGTTCATTTCTTATATGTGCGATTATAACATAACAACTATTGATTGATATAGTAAATACATATTGTTTTGATGTTCTGGATTTTTGTCATCTAAATTATCCCCACTCTTTTAAATTTTTTTTCCCACTGGGTTTATTTGATTTAGGGCAAAGTAATGGCTATGTTGACTTTTTTTGTCGGTGCCTTTTCGTGTGACCCTTTATAGGGTGCTTGCTTAGTGAAAAGTGCAGATGCAAACTATTATTATCATTCCCCCCCCCCCCCATTTATTCATTGTTATGCTTCCAAATCAATTGGCTAAGTGTGTGGCTGAATTTTCAAATCTTGAAAATTTTGGGGGTCGAACCGTCTTGATTTGGTCATTGAGTTGAAATCCTACCTTAGGACAAATTTAAACAAAACTAGATTTTTGAAATTCGTAAACCTAAAAGTTTGTATTTAGTAATGTGGTGCCATTATGCATAGGAGAAGACAATTCCTATTTCTTTTGTGGGGGCATCGTTTTTGGTCCTCAATACTCTAACATTGTCACATATACTTGCATCCACCGAAAATCGAGTAAAAGATGGAAATTGGAGATGCCATTGGCAACCAAGGACATATAGTATCATTGGGAGAATGCTTGCTCAAGCGGAACATCAATGTACACTGATTGAGATAAGCGATACGGACTGTGTAGACAATTTACGGATGAATCAAGATGCTTTTTATAGATTATCTTACTTGTTACAACACATTAGCAGTTTGTCATCGGATAAATTCGTGTCCATTTCAAAAAAGGCAGCAATATTTGTATTAGCCCATCACACAATGATGCGCGTTATATGGACCCATTTTAAACTTCGAAGGAGACCATCAGCAAGGTGTTCAACCAAACGTTGAAATCTTTGCTACGCATAAGCAACCTGCTTCTTGTGCTCCCCAAACCAATCGACGAAGATGAAACAAATGAAGCATGGAAACATTTGAAGGTATCGCTTGTGCAGCATATTGTTAACCATGTATTAATTGAGTGTCCATAGTTCACATAATTTTCATTTAAATTGTTGATGATGACAGAGTTGTCTAGGTGCCTTAGATGGAATATTTATTCAAGTTCATGCTCTCGCCCAGGACAAGAGCAGGTACTTCAATCGAAAGGGTGAAGTTTCCATTTACATGTTAGGTGTATGTGACAAAAAATATGAATTTTGTTTACATGTTATCTAATTGGGAAGGCTCTACTGCCAACAGTCGCTTGCTTTGTGCGACCCTTGGGAAACCTAACGGATAGAAGGTCCCACCAACTACCAGATTGCAGGATTGATTAAAATTGGTTGGGATAAAATTCATGTTCATTAGGGTAATTTGCTTGATTCGCATGTCTCATTTTGGTGTATGAACTTTATGATTTTATTTTTCTCGCAATTATGCCTTTCATGACAATCATATCCCCAACTTACCGTTTAACTAAAATACTCCCTTATTTTTTTTCTTAAATTTTTAGGTAATTATTATTTGTGCGATTGCGGGTACACTAATGCTGAAGGATTTCTACCCCCCTATAAAGGCACACATTATCATTTAAATGAATGGCGTTGGAGCACAAGATAGCCACAAATCCAACGCGAATTATTCGATCTTCGTCATAGCCAAACGTGAAATGTAATTGAACGGGCATTTGTCTGTTGAAGAGAAGATGGGGTTGTACTGAGAAGTCCAACACGGTATTCGATAAGAACACAAAACCATATCATACTAGCACGTGCGTTACTACACAATTTCATTCAACGTGAAATGGATGTGGATCTTATGGAAGCTAATTTAACTGATGATAAAGAAGATCCCATGCACGATGAGAATGACTATATCGAGGCAGTTGAGTATACCTAGGCATGGAGTAATTTTTGTGATAATTTAGCCAATGCAATGTTTAACGAGTGGAGCATTAGTTGATAAATAATACCCTACCATTAGCGCTTTTTTCCATAAGAGAATCAAGGCACTTCTAAACGAAATGAAGTTCATTTTTTACTCTTTCGGTGTTGCTTCTATTTTGGATAATTAAAATACTAGGAAGTTGTAATTTCATTCCTTGACAATCAGTTTAGCATGTTTGCAAACACGTGGTACTTCAATCTTACTAATATTTGACAGCATACGGCCTTAAATATGATGTGTGGCCTATTTTGATATAATCTTAGATGAATCATGAATAGAATGTATTTGGGATAATTTTTGCTTGTATTATCATGTGTATCAATCAGATATTGTTTGAGAAGTTATGTCAGGCAATGGCTTTCATGCAACAGTACGATCAGTTCAAGATCAGAGCATTAGTCGCCAGTTCTGGTCGAAGATAGAGGAGGAGACACTGCTTGATGCCTTGGAACGTATTCAAGGCTTAGGATTATTGTCCGATGGTTTGTTTAAGGGTGGATATTTGCGTAAGCTCCAAAGTATCATGCAAGAAAAGCTACTAGGCTATGGGCTATATGAGAAGCACATTCATTTGAAACAAAAAAATGCTCACGCATTTGCAGAGCATACTTACGAGCTCTGGTGGTGTAGGCACGGGTTGGGATCTTGAAACTCATGTCATCATTGTAGAAGACGTTGCGTGGGATGCATATGTTAAGGTACATTTTCGTCGCGAAGCCTAAATTATCATGACATAGTCTTAGTTTACAAATATTTTGGAATTTCATTGCTACATAATCTAGGATATTACGAGTAATCTTTCAAAGCATACCAATTATTTCGTTGCATGTGACTGCTTTACTTAGGCAAATGGGTTGTAATCTTTAAACATTCAGGTTAACAAGGATGCCAAGTTGTTAAGAGGCAAACTATAGCTTTTTTTCGAGAGATGGGTGAAGATTTTTGGGTCGAACCAAGCAATTGGGGAATATCAAGCGGACGTGGCCGATGCAGTTAACGAACTTTTCATGCAGGATAATTAAGGAACTTCGTCAGGAAAAACCAATGATCGTGATGTTTGGGCACAGGACATTAACGAAGACAAACAAGCACCTCATGAAGTTGTGTACACCTCTCCATCTTCAGTCTCCGAGAGTGATGTCAAAACAAACAGATCAAGTTCTGCAAAGCGTAAACAGAAGAACGATGTGGCCGACGGGGAGATAGGTACCGCCATGGATACATGGATAGATCTGTCGGCTAAATTATTTTGAAATTTAGCTGAGAAATGGAGTTAAGGGCCGAGCGAAAAAAACACAACCTCTAGTGAAGGACAAGGCACTTAAAACTGAAATTTTTGAGGCTGTATCTGAGTTTGATAACTTCACGACCAAAAATATACCTTTCGACTTATCTGGCCAAAAACGAGGCTAAATCCTTGGCTTTTTGGGGGATGCCAATGAGGGAGGTATTTCAAATTATACTTCAAGGAGGGATCCAAATGCCACGAACAATGAAGAAGTTACGTTGGGTTGATGCTTACTCCATCACTTTTACGTTTCAACTGCATGCATTTCTCAAAAAGGTGTCTTTCCTTATTTATATCTTAAGATGAAACTTGTTTGGATTCAGTGATCTACGTTGTGCAGTAGCATCCCCATATTTTGGATCTCAACTTTTGGTAATATGAAGTATTAGAGATCTTATTGTTCATTAGGACATATTTATCAAAAGTGTGATGTCATTTAGAGTTTCATATTATATTGTGAGTGCACAAATTGAAGATATTCTATCATTTTGAATTTAATATTATGTTGTGAATACAAAAAATTGAAGACATCTTAGGTACATTAAATACTTTTTTCAAATATCGTTTCTTTCATTTAGGTTCTTTCTGGGCAAACTAATGAGAAATAAATTTGACGGCAAACATCATCTTTATGCTTGACAAATTGAAAACCTGAAAGCCGCATGTAACACTTGATTTGAGTGAGTAGTACATACCAAATGACACAAATAACCTAAAAAAAAGAATCATCAAAACATTGTTTTCCTCGCCAACACTTTACACCTCTAGTTTGCAGAAAAGAAGAAGACAAAGTTGTTTTATAGGTTATCTACTAGCACACTAGACCACATGTCCAAAAAAATTATTTAAGTGATATGCATATATATGTAAGCATATCCAAACAAAAACAATTAATATTACAACTCCTAAGAAATGCAGCAATAAAAGCGAAACAAAGATAGGTAAACATGTATATAGCTAGAACACATGAAAACGTACAACATACCAACTCATGAAAACGTAGCAAAAGGAGAGGCACAACTTATCATATTATTTATTTCAGGTTATCATGCATCGTCTTCGTCGGTTGCGCCACCATTGCCGTCCACTATTGTTGCCACCAAATATGTAACCCTAAAAATGATGGGCTTGGTGTTCATCGTCATCATTCCAATGGACAACGTGCCGACCAATGTCCGGTTGTCTATGTCGTTCCTCAAGCGCTAGTATTCTGAGAATTACTTGTATGGGTAATGGTTCATAATCGGGTGACTCAACCCCTACACCTTGAACATGTCCAAAAATTATTTGCAAATCCTCCCAATGTGGCTCAGGCTAAAATCTATAAGCTTGAACCAAATAACGCTCCTATGATCACACAATGGGTAGTTAGAACCTCACATGGGTCATATATTGTGTGTAAAAGAGAAATTAAAGTTTTTTTGAAGTTTCACCAATCTATAAGTTTGAAAATTAGTGTTGAAACCTAAATGATTTTTTTGTTGGTCATGCGTATGTGTTTAAAAACGGACGCAATAAGTTTTGTTCATTAACGAACTTATAAAAAAAGGCTAGGGTCAGCACATAATAGCACAAGTTGAACAATAAATTTGGTCAAGCGGATATATTACTTGAACACGTTGCTTGTAGAGTTTGTTAGGGAAATTGTATTTACCCTTAGAGAGATTATAGTACGAACCATTTTTAACTAACAACGCTTTGAACACATGATATCACTTACGCAACACCTTAAACCGATTATGTGATGCCCCGAAACCTCTAGCTAATTATGAAAACATCTATTTTATGATTATGACACAAAACATGTTTTTTATAACATAATGAAACCAACCACGCATACTATTATTTACAAGGGAAAGTTTACATAAGTCATTTATTACATATACACAATCTTAACTACCAAGTTTCGAGCAAAACACATATAACTAGCTAAACTTCTCGAAGTGCCTTCCAAAGTCTTCTTCGTTCCTATCATCATGTGTCTCAATTCCGGCTAAAATATAATAGAAAGCAATGTCAATATATACACATGTTGAGTAGAAATTTGCATAAAACATAATGTGTTCGTGTGAAATTTCATATTGTCATAAAGAGCACATAGAACCATGTAAATTTCAGCTCACAAGAACATAAAATTCCAACACATTACTACCCTTTCTCACCTCGACGGGCGGCTACCTTATCTCACCGTACCGTAATTTAATTCCAACCAATACTCCCGTCCCAACTAAACACACCGATGGTCATATCCTGGGCATATGCCGAAATCTTATGACCCACTTCAATACATGAACTCTCCGTTCATGCAAGGTGGAATTAGGTAACGATGGAGAGTCGATAACCATTTTAAGACCAGCAAGCCTGTTGCCACCCGACCGAACTCGACTACATCCACCCCTATCACATCGGGCCTTTATACACACAATTTCAACACATTTGAATTACAATTTCAACATAATACAAAGTGGTTGAACTGTTGTTGCAAAAAATTCAACATAGAGTACCAAAATTTTTAGTTTTGTAAAATCGACATTTGCGACTACGAGCAGAAATTTCCAGCTTAAAAGCTACTGAAACTCCACACGAACAAGGCATGTTAATTAATTTACACTTAATCAACACTTAATTACATATATATACAAGAACTGTCAAGGTTAAAATCTGATGTGGGATATTGACACTTATATTTTAACATAAAACATAATATTTAACAAGGCTTTATCTATGAATTCCACCATAAATGGCTCTATTCTTGATTAAACACCTGTACATGTTATCACAATCAAGCCCATTTTCGACATTTTCAAATTAGTTCCAATTAGAGAATTGCAAATGGATTTTAGGAAAATACAATTTTGGCTTCATACAAATCAAATTCCATTATCATCTCATTATAACACTTCGTTACCATTGTATAATATAAAAATTTGTCACTGAGGTTGCAGCCTGGTGATGGGGGTTCGAACTCGGAATGGTGCCAAGTTTGAACCCTCTTGTCCTCTCCCCTACCTCTCTGAATTAATAAGTGTGTGTGTGTGGTTTCCATTGACATATCCGGGGGGTTTCGAGTTAATTGTATCAAAAAATAATATATAAATCCACTAACTAAATGTTCAACATTCTAAAATTAATTAAATTAACAAACATATGCATCTTGACCCCTCTATTTGAATTCCATTAAAAAACAGAATAAGACTACTATCAATTTTGTTTTCTCAAGTCCTATCCCAAATTATTCAATTCACATTTATTCATATATTCTATATTAAAATTTTATTTCAGTACAATTTCAATGACAAATCCCACAAAATACCTTGATTAAAAATTTAGAATTAATTGAACCTTGAATAAATTTATGAGATGTCGATCATCTTCAAGCGATTATATATTCTATTTTTAATATTCTTTGTCAGTAGATTTCATGCAGTCACCCAATATACAATGTATGTGGGTCACTTAAAGGCTTACTTCTAAGTACATGCAGTGATTAATATCACATTTCCAAAGTAGCAATGTTCTTAGGATTTAGAATCAGTAGCTATGAATTTATTCATTTTAGATAATAGTTTAAAAGGAATAATTTATGTGGACTATGTTAGGGTTGCAATCTTATTGACGAAGACCAATACGCTGCGATTGGATCTGCATTCTTATGATTATATACATATCATCATTTATAACATAATAATATAGTCTTTCTGATCAATAGACAAATTTGTCACCGGCTACGAACTCAAAATTAATAATGTATGATGTTTACAATTTAAGTCTTTTTATGGAACAACACTTTCATTTAAGTTATAATCATATATCACTACATATTCTTTTCACATTATGGAACTTATATAAAACTTGTAATAAATTCAATTTTATAAATGAAAATAGTACAAAAGTAGTACAAATAGGATTTTTCAGGATAGACATGATGTTTCAGTGGATGACTTTAAGATTTTCGTGCGATTTCGTATACAAATTAATACCATAAGCTCTATAAATTCAAATCAAGGCTATTTTGTCTCACAACCAGCTTGAATTTAAACTATAAAATTTTTTTGGGCTCAGCTATTAGAGAATATATCAGAACTTGGTCTGGAAATTATTGAATCGGACTTACTACCAGACCGATTTGAGCATATGATTCTAACCATAAAGATACTTTTAAGTTTTAAGATAGAAATTTATCTTAGAAAAATTAAACAATATTTTAAGACATCGCAAAAGTATAATAAATCTAGGCAAACACACTAATATACACAAAACCACAATAACC
This sequence comes from Petrea volubilis, assembly GCA_026212405.1. NCBI lineage: Eukaryota > Viridiplantae > Streptophyta > Magnoliopsida > Lamiales > Verbenaceae > Petrea > Petrea volubilis. The sequence goes on along the minus strand of CM047872.1, from coordinate 14,743,551 downwards.
CCTATTTCGTAACACATAAAATGGCAATTCCTCAAAGACCTTTCCGCTACTTTTGAAGTAGTATTTGCAGTTCTTTTCATATATGTAAGCCAAGAAAGCATGATCTTGAATGGTAGCTTTATAAGTGACTGATGAAGGGCTTACCAAATAATTAAACGACAATATTGCAGAACTGATTTCCAAAGTAAAGAATTTTCTTTATTTTTTATTTTTTTTAAATAAGAAGTGAAGAATTTATTTACAACTATCAATACACAAACATATTGCAGAACCAAGGGAAGAAATAGGAGGAACTAATAATATCTAGTCAATGCTTAGTGTTGTTTAGCAGAGTTTTAAAAAGATATATTTCGCAAAAATGTATTTCGAGAAATATATTATGATGTGTTTAAAGTTATGTTTACTGTCACAATAAGAAAAGGCAAAATTTGTAACATAATAAGTGACTGTATAAAAATTAATTATCACTAAATATACTTTTAGTGACAAGAATTTTGTTTTATTATAAGAATGGTTTATAATAATTATAGTAATAAAAATGTGTTTAAACTGTCATTATTGACAATTAATAATATCTATTTTGTGACAACTTAGTAACAAAAAAGCTTTCCTCACAAATTTATAGCGACAACCTAAAATACTAAATTTTGTCACCTTCAAATTATTTTGTGATAAAATAAAAATTATTCTCACCAAATAAAATTAATTAATGATAATATAAGATATCGTCACTTACAATTTTGCATGTCTTTTTATATTTTCTTACTAATACTATTTTTATTCTAGTGTATAAATGTATTTTTTTATACAGTAATTTATCTGTTGCTGGACATCAAATAAAATTTTTTATACTACATGCTATCGTATTATTACTATGAAATTGCACATTAATGTTAATATAACAATCAAAAGATGCAAGTGCTGACTTTTTATTCAGATGATTGGATTCTTGTCAGGAAGTGAATGTATTCCTCCAAAATACTATTTAAACGATAACCTATTTGCCCTAGAATGTATTCCTCCAAAATACTATTTAAACGATAACCTATTTGCCCTAGTACTGCAAGTCTCAAGAATTAATCGTTGCGACAATATATCTGTAAATAAAATTAGGATCACACAATAAGTTAAGTAAAACCCTAAATTTAACTCAAATTAGGAATTTTCAAACTCAAGCTCGTGTTCGAGTTCAACTTTTAAAAAAAAATTAATTTATGAGTTAACTTGTGAATTTTTTCTTAGTATTTTAATACTTACTTAATAATTAAAAAAAAATCAAATAATTACACTTTTGTAAGCACTTTTTTTCCCTTAATTTTCCTATAAATATATTAGCTTTTCTTTGTGGTAATTATGAGATATGATTATTTGGTCTCGCATTAGAATTTCAAGCACCTCAATTAATGAAAACTACTATAATGTTAGTATATCTAGTTGTACCGTTATCAGTCGCTATCCTTACATACTAGTTGACTTCAACTGCTTTGGGCATTTGCTACTGTATGTTGTCATCGGTTTAGTTCATCAGTTCATGCTACCCAATTGGATATAATTCAATTGATATTTTTTTTATCATTGAATTTGAATATGATAATATCAAAAAGTATTTAAAAATATATTAAGTCATAATGCTCGATTCAATAATTAAAAATTTAGTTGAATAGTATCCAACTGAATAACATCTATCTTCCTATTGTCATCACAGTATTGGACAATTAATTAACGACTTAACGTGGTTGTATGAAAAGATTAATAAGAATCTGAATTGTCCACCTTTATGCTCAAATTGCTTAAGAATTAATCACTACATGGTATCTTTGAAATATATTTTTATTTTCCATTTCAATGAAGGGAAATTTTATTTTATATTAATAACAGTATAGAATAAAATTTACAGTTTGCATCATAAAAGGATTTGAGATGCGAAAGATAGGCTATGTATTCATTGGTTGAAAAAAGAAAAAAAAAAAACTGATTGACATGTAATCCAAAAAAAGACAAATCTGATTGACAAGAGGGTCATATCTATATATATATATATATATATATATATATATATATATATATCTTTCTCAATACAATCAATCTATTGCGATGAACGCACACTAGGTGAAATAGAATCTCTTTTATTTTCATAAAGGCAAGTCAGAGAGACATCATGCTATAAATTATATATTCAAACCATTAATATCTTTTTCAAATTTCTTTACATAGAACGCCATTTTCTTCAAAAACACGGGTGGACACTCAGGGTTGATAAAGTTTTTTTTCTTTTTTTTGTAAAATACAAAAAATATTTTATTATTTTTTTCGTTTGAGAATATAAAATATAATTGTAAGTTAACAACTTTTCGGCTCCAGCCTTGCCCATAGACACAAAGAAAAAAGACGTAAATATGTTGTATTGTCAAATGCTAATGGCATGGCTGAATTTACAAAGAAAAAAGAAATATGTTCGTTTTTTTTGGATAAATAAAACCATATAATTACGTAATTGAATTTTAAGTGATAATATTCAGTTTTGACATGTGTTAGGTGTCCAAATTTTTATTTTGTCAATTATAACGCCTACGAAGTCACTAACTAAATTTTACTTTACCACAATATGCATGACTTAATAGTAACAAAAAAATAATTGTTTTAAACTATCATTATTATTACCTAGTGATACAAGTATAGATAATAAATTTTTGATAATAAAAATTAATACGTTAATTATTGATAAAATTTTAACAGCCATTGCATCATTACTTGTCAACAATGAACATAAAATTTGACCTTTGGCACAATTAAAAAAGAAAAGGAAAAAAGAAAGAAAAACTACCTACACGTGCACCATTACGCATGACAAAATTGTTTTCATAATCCCTAAACTGCCTTCGAATATTCATAGTCAATGTGGAGAAATTAGTGTTACATACATTGGATATTCAAAGCCAGAAAGGTCACCTAAAAGGGGCACCGTTACTCTGACCATGAAGGGTTAAGCAATTAATTAAGCACTAAATCTGATTGAGACTAAGTTTTCGTGTTAGAATCCTTAATACATAATTATTAATAGAGTTGAAATCAATAATCTATATCTATATTACATGTTTAATTACCCATAGCATCAACGTCACAATAGCTAGTTGATATACATAATAACTAATAGAGTTGAAACTCAAATAGTCTATATAACTCTATATATCATTAACGTTGACGGGACAGTGGCCGTTTGTCCTAATTTATGCATATTCAATAATTAAATTGGGTTGAAAAGACCTTGTTTGTGTATGCTATATCTTTAGCACTAATTAACGTCAAATATCAGTGGATCCACAATTGCTATTTCTAACCGTCGCGTATTATGTCAGCTTTTTGTATTTAAAATTGAATGATTATGAATTGAATATTTTTATACCTGTTAGCGTCTAATGATGAGAGTTCATCAATCTATATTTATATCTATATTATTTATAAAAGTAACAATGATTCATTTAAATGTTTTAAAGTTCTTTTATTTTTTGTACATATTAATATATCCTTCTATAATTAAACTATGATATCCAGTAATAATGGGTAGTTGAGTAATTAACAAAATAATAAAGATATTACTTAATTTTATTGAATTTAACATATTAAGGATATTCTTAAAAAACAAACATTAATTCAGAATTATTGTCTGAGCAATAAATTTAATGGTGGTAAGTTGATTCATAGCCCCTATATGATTGTGTCGTGAAATAGTTTAAGATGAGTGATAAACAAAAAATTAAACTTAGCTTTAAATATAGATTGGAAAAGCATTAGGTAAAGAGACACAACAATTGATATTTTAAAAGGCACACTTTTCATTATTCAATTTGATAGTGTATTTATACAATAAGACGAGTACAACAAAAAGGTAAACAAATCAATACATATCAATTACAATTAATGGAGAATAAAATAAATAAGGAAGAAAATAAATCTATATGAATTACATTTAATGGAGAATAAACTAAAGGATGAATAAAATATAATGGTGAAGAAGAAAGGATTTATTTTCCTTCAATACGCCCCTGCAAGATAGGTGTAGATTCAATGACACCTATATTTGGATCAATGTTGTAGAAACAATTTGTTGGAGATAACCTGGGTGAGAGTGTCAGCATGTTGATTAATTGCATGGACATGACAAACTGCAAGGTGGTTGGACTAAACTTCTTGTTGAACAAAATAATAATTGACTATGACATGTTTCATACGACTATGAAAATCAGTGTTTTGAAAGAGGAAAGTAGCTTCAAGATTGTTACAGTGAATCACAAGGATATTAGGAGGAGAATAATGTAACTCACGAAGAAAGTGAACAACCCAATTAATTTTTGCAGCACAATTCGCAGTTGCTTTGTACTCGGCTTCTATTGAGGACCTCGCAACAGTGTGTTGTTTCTTAGATGACTGGCTTATAGGACAATTACCAACAAACATTATGTCAGCCCTAGTGGAGGTTTCTAAGGGAAGTTGCCCCTCTCGTTTGCCAGTAATTTCACTTCTCCATTAACAACCCTTTTATGTAAAACTGACAATGGAACAAACTTTAATACGAATTTGTTGAAGGTTTGATTTCATAAGCTTTCAATTTTTCCTTCAGGATGAAAGAGAGAATCTATGATTTCTACTGGATCTTTGTGCTTTCCATTCTTATGAGCTACTCCTGCATAATCCAATCACCAATCAACACCCTAGGGCTTTTATGTTTTGTTTGATTTCCTCTCACCCATCTTCTCCCTCCTCTTGTAGCCGTACCCACCACAATCCCCGCGGCCGCCATGGTCCCTTCCCCCAACTACTATCTTCTTCTTGGCCCCATTTTTCTCCCTCTTCTTCACCTTCATCTTTTTCTTTTTTCTCTCCTGCCCCCAACCACTCATCTTCTTCTTCACCCTATTTTCAAATATGAGTATGTGTGTATCCATTTTTTGTGTGTGAATGTGTGTTTGTATGTGTTTTTGTGTGTGTGTCTGTAGGTGTATTTTTGATGTGTTTTTGTGTGTGTGCAGGTGTGTTTTTTGCGTGTGTGTGCAGTTGTGTTTTGTGTGTGTGTTTTTGCATGTGTGCAGGTGTGTGTAATTGTGTGCAAATATTTTTATTTAGCAATTAATATGGATGGTTCATTTTTTTAAGAATCAAGATCCAATGGCTTTCGATAACAAGGGCATAATGGGCAATTAAGTAAAAAATTAATGGCATCAACCTTAATCTAATGACAAGGGAACACGAGCATAAATTTAAGAAACAAAGGGTTTTTTTTTGCATATTTTTAAACCACAAAGTACTTGACTCAAAATTCGCGAAATTGCATGTGGATTTATACAATTTGCCTTTCAGATAATATAAGTTAGCACTATTAACATAATAAATATATTTTTTCACCTTGAAAACAAATTACAAAGCAGATTCTCCTGTTAAAATATATTAAAATGTGTGTCGTAAAAATAGAGTGATTCAGGTGATGATGACGATTTTGAAACTTCAAAATTTGGTTGATGGTCAATAATGTAGTCAAATTGTACTAAAAAAATATCAAAGTAGTCAAAATTCATGAACAACAATCTACCTATTTACAGTCTAAGGAAATCAAAATCCTACTGAGTACCAGGGTATTTGATTTTGTTGTGACTAAAAAAATTAGTAAATAATGGCACCTATTTATTTTGGTAAGACTAAAACCTGGAAAGAGCCTATTTGGAGTGATAATCTGAAACAAATGTTTACTACATACTATTGCTTTATTCACTTTTAGATTTGTTTATAAGAAGGTTGTTGATGTCGTAGTGTAATTGTGCAACTTATGAAGATGGAGGTAGATTCTGGTGGTTATTTACTCTATCCATGGTAAGTGATCCATATTCATTTATCATAAGCACATAGTTGCGCACATCTAGAATTGCAATTGGGTTTAATATCATCCTTTGATTCACGTTCCCTAAAAATTTTGAATTATTCAACAAATGATACTTGCCTGCAACAATCAACATGAAGAAGATATAATCTGTTGGTTTATGAATGGAAAAAAAAAAGGGATTGAGGTAGATGTTTATAATCAAAGCAAAATATGCATTCCAATTAATGACAACCACCACCACTGTTATTTAGTTGTGATCGTAGAGCTGTCAAATGTGACGGCCCAGTAAACCCTATTATTTATGACTTATGTGGCAAGTATTATTTGACTTATTATTTGATAAAAAGGATTTCAAAAGATAGATATGATTTTAATTTGTGAATAATTATGCATTACACTACATGCATTTTAAAAACATGATCATTTCTCTATTAGTAGTAAAGTTCTAAACTTATATATTTATTATTAATTTCAAACATCATTATTTCTTGTTATTTTATTTTCCCACCAATATAATATATTGTTGTTATTTTTATTATTGGAATTTAATTTTAATTTTATATTTAATTTTTGAGAAATATAGGAATACTTGTTTTCACCTTAGAAAATATACATCTATTAGATTTACTTATTCATTTAACATTTCTAAACTCATTACATTAGTTTATGTGTATATATATAACCAATATATATATATAAGGATATATTTAATTAGTTAAATACTTATCTTTGGACACACACATGTACATATATATATATATATATATATCTATATATATTATTACTTGTAGACTAATTTTATATATATATATATATAGCTACCTATACACACACACACACGTTTACATATATTTATCTATCTATCTATCTATCAATTTGATTAGTTAACCACTTATATTTATACATACACACACGTACCTATATATATATATCTTGATACACACATACACACACATATATATAGATAGATGTTTAAATACTTGGTAATATATATATCTACATATCCACACACCCATCCATATATACACTAGGGGTAAATTATCTATCTACATATATACACACACATCCATATACATACTAGTGGTAAATTATATATCTACATATACACACACACATCCATATATCACCTAGTGATGATTTCTATATCTACATATCCACACACACATCCACATATATAGACTAGTAGTGATTTATATCTATACATATACACCTACATGTCCACATATAAATATATATATATATATACTAGGTTATTAATATAGTAATGTGTACATATAAATAATCATATAGAATGAATGGTTTATATATTTATTTTATTATAATATTAGCTATTTCTTCTTTTTCTCCTCTATAGACAGATCCCAACTCCAACCCCATTTTCATCCCAAAATTCCGCCTAAAAACACACTCCCACACTCACTCTACTCTCAACACCCAAAATACTTCCTTTTTATAGTCTATCTTCCACCCACATATAAATATATATATATATATATATACAAACTCTTCTATTTTCATCCATATATACCTATTAGCCTTCCATATAGCCCTTTATATACCCTCTTTTATCCCTAAAAATAGTTGAAAGGTAGAATTACTACCTTTCTCATAAGTCGTTTAGACAACATGATCTTAGATTGTTTTCATAAACAAGGCTTTAACTTGGGTTTACCAAAATAATGGTCAAATACCAAGTGATTGCCTATGTTCACATTTTATGATTTTATGCCTCAAATTATTTGCTATACATGTTAATATCATGATAATTATTTTTATGTTATTATGCTTTCATAAAAGCATATGCACGAACATGATATGTTTATTTATGCTTTGATAAGATATATGTGTTATGAGAAATTATTTCTCAATTATGTGTTGGGCCCAAAATATTGTGGAATGGATGTGGCTGAGTTCCGCCGGGACATTCTATCAGAGATGCCGGTATTAAGTGTTCCAGCCCTCCATTTCCTAATCCCTCCTCATATGGACGGAGTGTTCCATGTGAGAGTGGGTCATAGGCTTCGGCATATACTCGGGTTATGACCACTGGTGTGACTCGGTTGGGATTGGTGGAATCGTGGAGTGACTCGGTTGGATTATTGATTGTTTGATCGTGGTGGGAGTTATAAGGCATTGCGTCACTGTATGTGACGAACAGGGAATATTATGTGATTTTACATGTTTAGTGCAATTTTCACACACTTGCACCTTATGTGATTGCGTAATAGTTCTACTCAACATGTTTGTTGACTGTGTTTCACATGTTTATTTTAGAGCAACTTGAACCAGATCGTCGACAGAGCAGAACTGAGGAGTACTATGAAGCTTTTACTTAGACTTGATAGGGATTAATTATAATGTACTATGAAAGCCATTATATTTAGTACTAAGCATGTTATTTATGAACTTTAACGTAGTGTTGTATATTTTTTCGGGTCGTGACATCAAATGGGCCGGGCTAGACTGAGCCTGGGTACTGTAGCCGGTCGGGTTGGACCGGGACCGTCTAGAGGCGGGCTGGACCTAGGCCGGGCTTGGAGACATGAGGCTGGGCCTAGCTCGGCCTATGAACCCAGGTTTGGTGGGGTGGGGTGGGTTGGGCCAGGACGACGGGCCTGTTCGGGTTGGCCTATGTTTTGTTTTTTTTTTTTTTTTACTTTGAAAAATATATTATCTTACATACATTATGTTTCAAATCTAAATATTAATTAGTATTTTTTTTCTTAAATTTATTCACGTATTTATCACTTTTATATTATAGACTATGGTTTTGACTTTTGAATAATAAAATGAAAATTAACTTTACTATAAAAAAATACTCTAACAAATTTTATTAACTTCAACATATTGGAGTGTACATATAACAACTTTAAAAAATATTGCATAAAGGTTTAACAAAAAAAATTATTTTTACAACAAGAACTTATTCAACTTTAATTCAAGATCATTTGCCAATCGTACATAGGAGGCATTGAAGAACTTCCATATTGGTATTGTGCATTTTGTGGATAGTACATGGCTTCAAAATCAAAATCCTCCCCTGTAGCCAAAGTACTTGCAATTGTTGATGTTTCAAACGTTGTTTCATCATCCGATTCATTATTTTGACGTGGCAATCATCTCTCTCCCAGTCGATGCAATTCTTCTTTTCTATATTGTTGATCTAGCCAATCTTTCCACAAGATACAAAATTTCATAGATTTTGGGCTTAATCGAGTCCTTTCTATCCGTGATAGTTCTTTAGCCTTTGCTAAAACCACTTTTTGAAGCTACACCAGACATTTGAGATGTTAGTAGATCACGTGCAATAGTTGAAAGAATTGGAAAATTATTTTTTTCCGACTTCCACCATTCTAAAACATCAAAGTCACCATTTGTATCATTTAATATATCAAGATGCAAATAATGTGTTACTTTGTATGAATAGTTGTTAGATGTATTTCTGCTTCTTTTTAATGAATTTAAACAAGAAAATATAGATTTTCCGGATTTACTCAATGATGATTCTTTTCTAAAAGAATGAGTTTCTTGTTGAAAAGATGAAGTAGAAGAATACATTTCAACTAATTTATAAACTAAGGTTTGAATTTCTAATTTTTCTTTTTCGATATCTATTTCACTTTCTAACTTAAGATAAGTATAATATTCTTCAATCAAATATTTACAACCAGATAATTTGCCTCTAGGATAAAAAATGCAAGATAAAAGACAAATGCAAGGAAGTTTAGTATAATATTTATTCCATTATCTTCCATATCTTTAATAATAGTGCCTACATTATTATCATTTCTATGTTGATGAAACATTTTAAAAATTCTAATTATTTGAGGCAACACAATATTAGTAGTTGGATAATACAAACTGGACATAGTATTAGTCACGTAGAAATACATCTAAAAGAAGAGCAAGGACATTAATAATTTCCCAATCGGTTTCGCAAATAAAATCTCACATCTTGATTAATTAATTGTGTTATTATTTTTGCATATGGATATGCTTCCATTAACATCTTTTAAGTAGAATTCCACCGATTATTAATATCAAGATATGGCATTTTAAATTCCATTTTATTTTTTTTAACTAAACATCTATATTTTTGTGTTCTTACGGAGGAAGTCATAATGCGTGTCAAACATGATCTAATTTTATCAACATACGGGGCTATAGAAGACATACTATCTTGAGTACAAAGATGCATAATATGATAAATACATCTAACATGAAAAAATTTACCATCAAAAAAGGGTTTAAAATCTTTAATCAAATGTTATACGACTTTAATGTTGTTTGTAGCATTATTAAAAGACATGGTTAAAATTTTATCACCAATGTTCCAATAATTACAACAATCAATAATAGCTTCATAAATATGTGCACCGGTATGTGGATGATCAAGCAATGCAAATTCAATAATTCTTTTGTCAAGAAAAAAATCTTCATTGATCCAATGAGCCGTAACACAAATATAGGGTAAATTACCCCCACCTCTCGACATATTTGACGTAAGAGAAAATTTTGAAGTTAAAGTAGAAAAAATAAATTCTCAAACCAATTATTTCTTGTTCATATTGTTTATACCCATCCTTATAATATGTATTTCGTGAAATTGGTTTATATTGTGGTTGCAATCCTTTACTAATCCATTTACAAATATAGTGATTTTTGGAAAAAATAAAAGGTAATTCCTATCCAACAACCATTTGGGAAAATAAATTTGTTCACTTTGATTATATTTAAAAGTTTGAATTGAACCACTAGTTGATTGGTGTAAAAATTGTTGTGATGGCCTGGATGAACTATCCATACTATCCCAACCTTGATGTATATTATTTAAATGCCTATTAATTGTTCCGTACCACTATTTTTAGTAAATTTAAAATATTTTTTACAGATGTTACAAATAGATTTTTCTCGATCATTATTTTTCGTAAAAAAATTCCAAACTCTACTAGTAGTATTTCTAATAGGTGGTTTAGTCCTAGTTGTGGTAGGAATATCATCATCTAAATCTAAAGGAAGACTATCGGGAGGATAAATTTGTGGCTATATTTGTTTATTTTTTAAAAAATATTTATTTCTGGCCACGGATAAATCCGTGGCTATATTTACTTTTTTTTTAAAAATATTAATTTTTGGCCAAGGATAAATCCGTGGCTAGATTTAATTTTTTTTAAAAAAATATTTATTGTTGGCCACGGATAAATCCGTGGCTAACTTAAAAAAATTTAAAAAAATAAAAAAGTTTGTCCACGGTTAAATCCGTGGCCAAAGTTGAAAAAATCCGTTGTTAGAAATCCGTGGCTAGATCTGTAGCCATTTTTTTTGGTCATGGATTTTTGCCAAAATTCATGGTGAAATCCGTGGCTAAATATCTGTTTTTTTAGTAGTGTATTATTTCACAAACATCATGATTTTTTCATTGTTTAAATAAAAACATGATTTCCAAATATTCTAGTGTTTCAATAAACATCATGATTTCCAAATCTTTTTTTCTCTCCTTATTTTGTTTTTCATCTTTTTGAAATATTTTTATTCGTACACAATTGCAGATATGTCAGAATATAGTGGTCATCGATTCTTGGAAGAGGTTTGGCATTTGGATGAAGTTTGTAGTGACGAATGTTTAATCTATGAGTGCAGTGTCTACCGAAGTTAATGCACAAGTCAATTATGTTCGGTAATTATCGGCATAAGTAAGTGATGACTACGCTTGGAAATTATAAATTCAAAATCCTCTAGGTGTCGGTGAAATATCTATTACGGGTATAGGATGGGCATAATTCGTTGGCACGAACTCAAGAACATGGACATAATCTATTTAGGCTATTTAGTCCCTAGAGTCTATGAGGTTGTAGCTTACAATAGTTCTAGTAGCTAGAAGCTCCACGATCGCAAATCAAATTCATGTTCAAGTTAGATTGCAAAATAGTTTATATGATTTGAATAATCTTAACATGAATTTTTCCGGGCATTGATTATCTTTAATGTATGTTGACAATATTTTTTTTTACAACAATTTTTGGACCCTCTCAACAATTTATGCGATTCCAATAGTCTTGGAAAATCACTTTATTTTCTTAGAGAGAGCTAGGATTGCAACAACTTCTTCAAGTCATCCTATGAGGAACTGCCAACATGAACTTGAAACAAATGGTTGAACCACTATTCATGTGATATAATAAATTCTCATAAATATGCATTCATTCGAGGATTTGCTTTTGGTAAACTCAATCATTGTGCAAACAAATGACAAGATTTCCTCCAACGATCAGCTAGCTCCTACTGAATCAGGGCAAGCAAATAGTAACGGTATTTGTTCTGCTCATAATGCTTTGTTGACTAAACATAGTTGTTACCTAAACATTATATTAATAGTTGATATATGTGTGCATATGCATTCTTGTTAATATTAATCTCAATTGTTGTGCATATAGATGACAAAAAATTCTCCCATGATAAGACTAATTGTGTTCGAACCACAATAAGCCCGTTGATAGCATGTCTCATTCATGTTACCAAAGCATACATCACCCATCTAAGTGGGTTGCTCAGGTGATAATCATGGTTTGTGTATAACCACTAACATGTGTGTTGAATACATTTTGTTGAGATATTGTCTTGAATTTATGGATGATTTGCTACTTTAGAGTATTTTTTGCTAGCGCAAGACCTACATCTACATATACATAAATGTATTTGTGGTAATGTGCTTGTGGTCCCTTGTGTGTGGTACTTTCGTATTTTTTGGGAGAGAATTTATTTCATTTGGCTAGAACCTTGGGACACAAAGTATTTTACTTGGTTAACAAAATTTTTAATTGTGAATAGTTTATTATTAACCAAACTTAATAGCATTTACCGAATCCCTACTATATTCTACCCATTACATAGAACATCTTCTATAGTGGTCAAATCATTGACCCTGTGACGCCCCGAAACCTCTAATTAATTATGCAACATCTCTCATAGAACCATTTCTCCAAAACATGCTAGCACAAACACAATGAAACCCAAGCATACATACTTATATTCCAAAAGAGAGGTTTACATAATTCATTTATTACATGCACACACTCTTAACTTTCAAGTTTCTAACTTAATACATATACATAACTAACTAAACGCCTCGAAGCGACCTCCTACCTCCTCCTCGTTCCTATCTTCTGGTGTCTCAAATCCAGCTAAAAACATGATGAAAGCAACAATGTCAACATATACACATGTTGAGTAGAAATTCGCATAGACATAAGGTGTTCGTGTGAAATTGCATATTGTCATACGAGCACATAAACCACACATAAAACCATAGAAATTTCAGTTTTCATGATCAAATCATATAAATTTCCAGATCTGATAGAGCATCACAATTCAACACGTTGTTACCATTTTCCACCACGGAGGGTGGCTACCTTATCTCGCCGGGCCGTAAACCAAATTCCAACCGAAACTCCCACCCAACCTATACACACCGGTGGTCATATCTCGAGTATATGCCAAAAACCTACGACCCACAACCAATACATGGAACTCTCCGTCCATGCAAGATGGGAATAGGACATGGATGGCGAGAACTGGTTTAAGACCGGCAAGCCCATTGCCGCCCGGCCGAACTCTAGCCCCATCCACACCGAACACATATAGGGCCCTTACACACATAATTCCAACACATTTGAATCACAATTTTAGCATAACACAAACTGTTTCAGTGACCAGTGCACAAATTTCAGCATGGAGTAACAAAATTTCCGATTTTTGCGAAACTGACATTAGCTCATGTAAACAGAAATTTCAAGCCTCCAAACTTCCTGAAACTCTTCATATATATGTATAAGGTTGTAAAATAGACATTTATTTGGAAAAATACCGAGATTTCAGCTTACGAGAGCTAGAATTTGCAGACTGCGACGCAAAACACTTTTAGCGCGCAACCGCTGAAATTTCCAGTTCTCGTAACCCAAACCTCCAGCTTTTCAAAACCTGTTTCTACAGCTTATTCTACACTGAATTTAAAGTATATAAACCAGGTTTTTGGTTGGAAATTTTCGGATTTTCCAGCCGTGCAAAAATCGAACTTTTCAGCTTCGAAAACCAAAGTTTCTGTATGAACAGTGATTTCAGCATGTGTACACCTCAAAATTTCCAGCTTTGAACCCTTAATATTTTAACTACTAGCACATAAATAAGACTATAAGAAGGCATAAAACATGATAACATAGAACTCAAGCATCACTTAAGCATAGGTTCAATAAATTTCAGCATGTGTACTCAAAGATTGTAACCTACCATGCATCATAAACACATACATAATTAACACATATTGTATCCCCTTGGACCCAAGATGGAAACCAACTTGTGGTCACCTCCTAGGCCTAATTGGGAAGATAAAATACTAAGAGTTTGATAAGTTCTAACCCTAACTCATGCCCTAGGCCAATTTCTACCTTGATATGTCTTCTTCCTCTCCTTGTAGGGTTTGAAGTAGGGTGAGTGTTTGAAGGGGTGAGAGGGTTTCAAGACTTGAAGGATATTAGGAAAATGGAATGAAAACAAGAGGAATGAAGTGTGTGTGTGTGTGTGTGGCCGGATTTTAGGGTGTGTGTGTGGTGGTTTTGGTATTTTTCCAAGTAATATTACATATATACTAATAACAAGACATAGCAATAAAATAGCATTAAGTCCTTGTCTAATTATTACCCTAATTGGCCAAGTATTTGGGTCTAAGTAGCTTAAGTGTTGCTCTACTTTAACCATGGCCAACCAAGTAGTTATACCTCTAGAAGGTGTATGCCAAGTGTATTTATACATTGTATTTGGCAATCTTGGAAGATAAGATTCAAACAAGCCTAGTATTTAATATCTTCTATTTTCTCTCCCAAAACCCCTTCAAAAATTCGTCCCCCTCCCTTAAAATATCTGAAAACATAATATATTTCTTGTATATTATATAAATTTATTCATATTAGGGAAGAAAATAATATCTAGGGGTAGAAAATACAATTTACCTATACTTTAGGGGCTTTTTTGCAAAAGTTAGAAAAGTTACAAGAAAATCTACTAAGACTAAGTATATATACATATATAAACCATGTATATATATATATATTTATCTATGTATCCCTATATTTCTTGAATTTTATAGTTGTATGGCGATTAACTAAAACGAGAATGAATCCTACACGTGTACATGTTGCACTCAAAACGAACATGTACCAAAAAGTATGAAAATAATGAACACTCATACATAGAAACATGTAAATTGTTCACATTTAGGTATATAGGTATATCTATATATATATATATAATCGAAAGGAAAATTCGGGTCCTTACATCCTCCCCTCCTTAAAAGAATTTCGTCCCCGAAATTCGGCCTTGCTAGTCAAAGAGATGTGGGTATTTGTCCATCATGTCTTCTAATCTCTCCCATGTGGTTTCCTCGAGGTTATGATATTTCCACAAAACTCTGACTATAGGAATAGAACGGTTTCGCAGGGTTCTTTCTTTCACTTCAAGAATGCGAACGGGTTCTTCTTCATATGTCAAGTCCTTATCTATTTCGAGGGAATCGTGATTTATCACATGAGAAGGATCCGGGTGATACTTTTTAAGCATAGATACATGAAATACATTATGAACTGCAGATAAGCTTGTAGGTAAGGCGAGTTTATAGGCCACCTTTCCTATCCGTTCTAAAATCTCAAAAGGGCCAACATATCTTGGGCTTAGCTTTCCTTTTTTCCCGAATCTTAGAATCCCTTTTCTAGGTGAAATCTTGAGAAACACAAAGTCCCCTTTTTCGAATTCCAAGTCTTTACGCCGTCTGTCTGCGTAGCTCTTTTGTCGACTTTGGGCAATTGTCATGCGTTTTCGAATAAGGTTAATGGCTTCAGTGGTTTCTTGTACTAGTTCGGACTCAATGATTTTGTTTTCACCCACTTCGTTCCAACAAGCTGGAGACCGACATTTTCGTCCATATAGAGCTTCAAATGGTGCCATACCGATCGTGGATTGATAACTGTTGTTATAAGCAAACTCTGCCAGTGCTAAGTGTTGATCCCAACTACCTCCAAAATCAATGGTACAAGCTCGGAGCATATCTTCGAGAATCTGTATAACCCTTTCGGTTTGTCCATCCGTTTGAGGATGAAAAGCTGTGCTAAGATTTAACTTGGTGTCCAAAGCATTTTGTAATCCTTGCCAGAACTTGGAAACGAACCGAGGATCTCTATCGGAGACTATGCTTACTGGGACGCCATGAAGCCTGACTATGTCCTGTTTATAGAGTTCAGCCATTTTGTCCAAGGAACAAGTCTTAGAGAATGCGATGAAATGAGCACTTTTTGTGAGTCTATCAACTACTACCCAAATCGCATCATTGCCTTTTGATGTTCGAGGTAGTCCCATGACGAAATCCATAGTGATGTGCTCCCACTTCCACTCGGGTATAGGTAAGGGCTGCAATACTCCAAAAGGTTTCTGATGAATAGCCTTCACTTGCTGACAAGTTAAGCATTTTGCTACAAACTCCGCTATTTCCCTTTTCATATTATTCCACCAATATTGCTTTTTCACATCCTGATACATCTTAGTTATTCCCGGGTGGATTGTATATCTGGATTTGTGGTTTTCTTCTAATATTTCTCTCTTCAACTCGTCATCATCGGGAACACATATTCTGTCTTGAAATCTTACTATCCCATCGGATGATAAAGTGAATTCTGTCCTTTGCCCACCGCTGATTTCACCCTTTATTCTTTGCAATCCATCATCCTCTGCTTGCTTCTCTCTAATCTTTTGTATTAGAGCAGGTTGGGCTTGTAAGTGGGAGAGGAACATTCCGGACTTCTTTTCTCTCGGATTCCATTTGGAAATTTCTTCTAACAAATGCCATTCATGCATCATCAGACATGCGAGTTTAGGTTTTCTACTCAACGCATCGGCTACCACATTGGCCTTCCCTGGATGGTATTGGATGTTACAATTAAAATCCATGATCATCTCGATCCATCGTCTTTGCCTCATGTTCAATTCCTTTTGTGAGAACAAGTACTTTAAGCTCTTGTGATCCGTGAAAACTTCAAAAGAGGTTCCATATAAATAATGTCGCCATTTCTTTAAGGAAAACACTACGGCAGCAAGTTCTAGATCATGAGTTGGGTAATTCTCCTCGTAAGGTTTGAGTTTTCGGGAGGCATAGGCGATGACTTTTCCGTTTTGCATCAGCACACAACCAAGTCCTTCTTTAGACGCATCCGTATAGATTACAAACCCATCACTTCCATTTGGTAGAGTTAATATGGGGGCCGTAACTAGTCGGTTCTTTAATTCTTGGAGACTGGCTTCACACTGTTGGTCCCATTCAAACTTTACCTTCAGTTGGAGTAACCTTGTCAAAGGACGAGCAATCTTGGAAAAGTTTTCAATGAACCGTCGATAGTAGCCGGCCAGCCCTAGAAAGCTTCGTACTTCTGTTACATTAGAGGGTTGTTTCCATTCTGTAATTGCCTTTATTTTATCGGGGTCCACCGAAATTCCCTCTTGTGAGATAATATGCCCGAGGAAAGTTACTTGTCTTAACCAAAAATCGCACTTACTAAATTTCGCATAAAGCTTTCTTTCCCTCAAGGTCTGCAATACTATCCTCAAGTGCCCCTCATGCTCTTCTTCAGACTTTGAGTACACCAAAATGTCATCGATAAAAATCACGACAAACCGATCTAAATAGGGTTGGAATACCCGATTCATTAAGTCCATAAATGTAGCAGGTGCGTTGGTTAATCCGAAGGGCATGACTACAAATTCATAGTGCCCATAGCGACTGTTGAGGGCTGTTTTAGCTATGTCTTCTTCTCGAATTCTAACTTGATAATACCCAGATTTCAAGTCCAACTTGGAGTATACGGACGCTCCCTGCAGTTGGTCGAACAACTCATCAATATTGGGTAACGGGTATTTATTCTTGATAGTAACTTGGTTAAGGGATCGATAATCAATACATAGCCGCAAGGTTCCATCCTTCTTTTTGACAAACAAAACCGGGGCTCCCCAAGGTGAAAAACTTGGCCGGATGAATCCTTTATCAAGCAATTCTTCTAATTGGGTTTTAAGCTCTTTCAACTCGGCAGGAGCCATTTTGTAAGGAGTTTTGGAAATAGGCGCTGTTCCGGGTAGCAATTCAATGACGAAATCAATTTCCCTATGCGGTGGTAAACCTGGTAGATCATCAGGGAAAACATCTACGAACTCCTTTACAACTGAAACATCTTCTAGTTTCTTTTTCTCCCCCTGTTTATTAAATACGTAAGCTAAAAATGCCTCATTCCCTTTTCTGAGCAATCGACGGGCTTTTATGGCCGAGATGATTGGTATTGATGGGGAAACTTTATTTCCTCTTATCTCGACTACGGGACAGCCAGGTATACATAGCCGCACTACTTTCTTATGGCAGTCTATTTGAGCATAATGTGCGGCTAACCAATCCATGCCCAATATAACGTCAAAAGCATTTATAGGCAACAAAACCAGATCGGCATTCATTGTTCTCCCACCTACTACCACTTCACAATTCTCATAAATCCGATCCGTCTTCCAGGAAGTTCCCATCGGAGTACTTACTTCTAACTCATAAGGTAAAATTTTGGGTTGCAACATTAAACTTGAAAAGAAATCAAACGATATATAGGAATGTGTGGATCCAGGATCAATCAATACTTTAGCTAAATGTCGGCAAACCGGAAGCGTACCTTCCACCACCGTAGGTTCAGAAATTTTCTCTTGGTTTATTGCGAACACTTTGCCCTGGACCCGAGGCTTGCTCATGCGATTCCCGCCTTCCTTACCGGTCTTTTCTTGAGATGAAACCGGTGGTGTTCCCAATTGCGGACAATTTCTGATGAAATGCTCGGCACTTCCACATCGGGTGCATTTCTTTGCTTTACGCCAGCATTGGCTTTCAGTGTGGTTAGGCTTTCCACAATAAGTACATGTGATGTTTTTCTGTGCTGGGAAATTAGTAGGATTCGTCCGGGGACCGGATAAACTAGTCTTGGCAATTTTATTGCTCATTCCAAAATTCCTTCCTCCTTGACCTCCCGAAGGCGAAGGCCTTACAAACTGTCCACGCTTAACTTTTAGCTGTTCCATCGTGCTTTCGACTTTCAGGGCAGTTTCCACTGCCACCACATACGTAGGCATCTGTACCGCGGCCAACTTATCTTGGATTTCCATCCTTAGACCGCCAATAAATTTCCAAACTTTCCTTTCTTCACTTTCGATGAAATAGGGAGCAAACCTAGCTAATCGAGTAAACATCGCCTCATATCGGGCCACACTTAACTCTCGTTGTTCTAGATTTAAAAACTCTCTTTCTCTTTTCTCTTGTACGACCCGAGGGACGTATTGCTTGTTGAATTCTTGGACAAAGTTCGCCCACGTACGCGGAACCCTCGTTTCTTCCCACTTCTGACTAACATGTTTCCACCAGTGTCTCGCATCCTCTTCCAACCTAAAAGTGGCTAAGATAATTTTTTTCTCCTCTCCACACGACACGACTTCAAAAACCTTTTCTATGGCCTCCAACCAATTGGTGGCCTTAACATCGTCCGGTTCTCCCTTAAAACTTGGAGGTCCCAACTTAAGGAAATTGGCAATGGCATCATTGTTGGTCTCCACATGATTATGATTATGATTATTCTGATTTTCAAGTAGGGTGGTGATTCGTTCGACAATAGCCGTTAGTTGTCCATCCGAATTTTCGTTGTTGCTACGTGTTCGCCTATTTGACATCTACATTAAACAAAATCAATTTAGTAACATAAAACAAAGCCCGTTTGTTTCATATATATATAGGAGTGACATAACTTATATATACATAAAGGTTACACATTCAGCAAACGCAAAAACATCCATGGCAAACGCAAAATACAAGCACCGACTATACAATCTACTAGCCAAAATACTACGGTGCTTTCTAAGCCTTCCAAAGGCTAAACCATCTTCCAAAAGTTAACCATCTATCCTAGTCGAGATCATACGGAGCAAGTCTACTACCATCCCCGGAGTTTATGTTTACTACGTCCGGGTTTGGGTTCG
This sequence comes from Petrea volubilis, assembly GCA_026212405.1. Classification (NCBI taxonomy): domain Eukaryota; kingdom Viridiplantae; phylum Streptophyta; class Magnoliopsida; order Lamiales; family Verbenaceae; genus Petrea; species Petrea volubilis. The sequence goes on along the minus strand of CM047872.1, from coordinate 14,723,591 downwards.
GCAACAAATTCTCCTCAATAATCCCTAGGAGATCCCTAACCATGATGTACACAAACCCAAGAGTGCTTTGGTAGTGTTGATGGATCTGGTATATATGGTTCTGCGCGCCTTCTAGACTAAGGCGCGTGTGATACAACTCCTCTTGCAACTTCTCATGCTTCTCTTCAAGTAACCTTAGCTCTACCAACAGCTCATCCACTTGGGATGGGTGAAAACGGACTGAGGAAATTCGAGAAGCTCCACACGGGTACCTTGACCTACGAGTAGACGATTCTCCCGAATAGGCCATTCCTACACACAAGTTCAAAAGTTAAACAATTCATAATTCAAAAATTTGTACATCCCAAAACCTATTGCTCTGATACCACCTGTGACGCCCCGAAACCTCTAATTAATTATGCAACATCTCTCATAGAACCATTTCTCCAAAACATGCTAGCACAAACACAATGAAACCCAAGCATACATACTTATATTCCAAAAGAGAGGTTTACATAATTCATTTATTACATGCACACACTCTTAACTTTCAAGTTTCTAACTTAATACATATACATAACTAACTAAACGCCTCGAAGCGACCTCCTACCTCCTCCTCGTTCCTATCTTCTGGTGTCTCAAATCCAGCTAAAACATGATGAAAGCAACAATGTCAACATATACACATGTTGAGTAGAAATTCGCATAGACATAAGGTGTTCGTGTGAAATTGCATATTGTCATACGAGCACATAAACCACACATAAAACCATAGAAATTTCAGTTTTCATGATCAAATCATATAAATTTCCAGATCTGATAGAGCATCACAATTCAACACGTTGTTACCATTTTCCACCTCGGAGGGTGGCTACCTTATCTCGCCGGGCCGTAAACCAAATTCCAACCGAAACTCCCACCCAACCTATACACACCGGTGGTCATATCTCGAGTATATGCCAAAAACCTACGACCCACAACCAATACATGGAACTCTCCGTCCATGCAAGATGGGAATAGGACATGGATGGCGAGAACTGGTTTAAGACCGGCAAGCCCATTGCCGCCCGGCCGAACTCTAGCCCCATCCACACCGAACACATATAGGGCCCTTACACACATAATTCCAACACATTTGAATCACAATTTTAGCATAACACAAACTGTTTCAGTGACCAGTGCACAAATTTCAGCATGGAGTAACAAAATTTCCGATTTTTGCGAAACTGACATTAGCTCATGTAAACAGAAATTTCAAGCCTCCAAACTTCCTGAAACTCTTCATATATATGTATAAGGTTGTAAAATAGACATTTATTTGGAAAAATACCGAGATTTCAGCTTACGAGAGCTAGAATTTGCAGACTGCGACGCAAAACACTTTTAGCGCGCAACCGCTGAAATTTCCAGTTCTCGTAACCCAAACCTCCAGCTTTTCAAAACCTGTTTCTACAGCTTATTCTACACTGAATTTAAAGTATATAAACCAGGTTTTTGGTTGGAAATTTTCGGATTTTCCAGCCGTGCAAAAATCGAACTTTTCAGCTTCGAAAACCAAAGTTTCTGTATGAACAGTGATTTCAGCATGTGTACACCTCAAAATTTCCAGCTTTGAACCCTTAATATTTTAACTACTAGCACATAAATAAGACTATAAGAAGGCATAAAACATGATAACATAGAACTCAAGCATCACTTAAGCATAGGTTCAATAAATTTCAGCATGTGTACTCAAAGATTGTAACCTACCATGCATCATAAACACATACATAATTAACACATATTGTATCCCCTTGGACCCAAGATGGAAACCAACTTGTGGTCACCTCCTAGGCCTAATTGGGAAGATAAAATACTAAGAGTTTGATAAGTTCTAACCCTAACTCATGCCCTAGGCCAATTTCTACCTTGATATGTCTTCTTCCTCTCCTTGTAGGGTTTGAAGTAGGGTGAGTGTTTGAAGGGGTGAGAGGGTTTCAAGACTTGAAGGATATTAGGAAAATGGAATGAAAACAAGAGGAATGAAGTGTGTGTGTGTGTGTGTGGCCGGATTTTAGGGTGTGTGTGTGGTGGTTTTGGTATTTTTCCAAGTAATATTACATATATACTAATAACAAGACATAGCAATAAAATAGCATTAAGTCCTTGTCTAATTATTACCCTAATTGGCCAAGTATTTGGGTCTAAGTAGCTTAAGTGTTGCTCTACTTTAACCATGGCCAACCAAGTAGTTATACCTCTAGAAGGTGTATGCCAAGTGTATTTATACATTGTATTTGGCAATCTTGGAGGATAAGATTCAAACAAGCCTAGTATTTAATATCTTCTATTTTCTCTCCCAAAACCCCTTCAAAAATTCGTCCCCCTCCCTTAAAATATCTGAAAACATAATATATTTCTTGTATATTATATAAATTTATTCATATTAGGGAAGAAAATAATATCTAGGGGTAGAAAATACAATTTACCTATACTTTAGGGGCTTTTTTGCAAAAGTTAGAAAAGTTACAAGAAAATCTACTAAGACTAAGTATATATACATATATAAACCATGTATATATATATATATTTATCTATGTATCCCTATATTTCTTGAATTTTATAGTTGTATGGCGATTAACTAAAACGAGAATGAATCCTACACGTGTACATGTTGCACTCAAAACGAACATGTACCAAAAAGTATGAAAATAATGAACACTCATACATAGAAACATGTAAATTGTTCACATTTAGGTATATAGGTATATCTATATATATATATATATAATCGAAAGGAAAATTCGGGTCCTTACAGACCCAGCTTCATAGTCCAAAAAAGGTGATGAGGTAAATTTTTGGTGAAGGCTACATCTTCGAGCAAAGAAGATTTAGTTTGGTGAAATGCTGGTTAGGATCTTTAACTTGTCAAGAAATAAATACATGTGAGGTTAGCCGAAAGTCTCCAGTAAAGACTCTCGGACGCTTAAGTTAATATATGGATCTAATGCTATTTAAACCCTTTTTGAGTGAATTGTCATGATCTTCATTAATGATATCGTTATCTATTCAAAGAGTAAGGAAGAACACAAGAGGCACTTGAGACTCATCTTACAACTATGAAGAGAAAATTAGTTGTACACAGCTGAAGAGGTGTGAGTTATGATTAAATGGTGTAGCTTTCCTTAGTCATGTGATCAATGAACACAAAGTCTCGGTATACCTTCAATATATCCAAGCAAGGGCAGAGTGGAGTAGGCCGACAATAGTTAAAGCGGTCTACAACATTTTGGCAATAGCAAGTTATTATAGAAGCTTTGTTGAAGGGTTCTCTCATATTGATGTTGTGATATCTCAATATTTACACATCAAATAGTTCTACCAACTATATAAAAACCAGGACTTATGATACACGTGCATGATGAATTACACTTCATGTTTTATATGCATGTTTTATGATCTTGATTTTGTTTGAGAATTGTGTGATATGATAATTATGTTTAACATAAACAATTGAACTTATGATACATATATAAATCGAAAGATATATATATATATATATGTACATACATGCATTTTCAAGAATTACATCTTATTAATTTATTTGTAATAAAGTCATATGCATAAATATATTTATATTTTGAAAATATAGCTACATATAAATGTAATTTTCGAATTTATATGTATACATATATATATATATATTATATAATAGGTCATGTTTTATCATATATGTACATACTTGTCCAAAAATGTCATTTTCTCCTAAGAAATGTTCTTAAATGCTAAGATCTTGATAAGATTCTTGATAAATTAGATAACTACAAAAATATTTTATCTTATCCTATCTTATCTTATCTTATCCTATCTTATCCTATACTATGATATCCTATCTTATCTTATCTTATCCTATCTTATCTTCTATGCATTTATTATAAATTGACCTTATAATATAAAAATCCTCTTTCTTGCCCTAAACTCTATAAAAAGAGGGCCATTGCCTTCATTTTCCCGCACACACACAAAAATCCCGCCTAAAAACACACACCCACATTCACTCCACTCTTAATACACAAAACACTCGCTATTTATAACATATCTTCCACACCTATATATATATATATATATATATATTAATAAACCATTCTTTTCTCATACATATATACCTATTAGCCTTCTATATACCACCTTATTTCCCTCAAACACTCTTGAAAAGGTAGAATGATCTCATAAGTAGTATAGGAACTTAGGAATTTAAGTACTAGTTGCTATTCTACTTGTAGATTAATTATCATTTTTTACAAGTTGAGGCAATAACTTCATGCTTAACAAATAATGATAAGCATGGAGCTGGTATGGCTAAAGTCATATTATGTATTATTATGCTTTAATTATGCTCTATTATGTTACTACAAGTTGTTAGAAAGCTTGCTTGGTCATTGTTTCAAAAATATGGTTTTAGTATATTTTTATGTTCTAAAATATATATGTTCTTTATGTGAAATTATGTGAGAATATATGCAATATTTTCCTTAAAGTGGACACTAGGTATAAGTTAGTTCATCATGTTATAGAATTATGGCTATGATACTATTGTGTTACTTAGAGAATGTAAATAGTTAATTTATATCTTTATATATATATATATGTGCACTAGGCTATCATATGGTAATACTTGTATACATGTTTTGCCTATACATATAAAACCAACTTATACGCTTAAATATGGTAACTTGAGGATTATTCATACACCTATGTATATACTTATATAATTAAAAGATTAAGATTGTTCTTCATAAACTATATACATATATGAAGTTAAAGTTATTTTGAAAGCTATGCATATTTATGCATGTGTAGATATTATTACTTGTGCATCTATGCATAGTATTCTTCTTAAAGTAGTTATGTTATCCCCTAAACAACGATTACTAGTTATGGCATTGTACCCTAACTGTGACATCCCATGTAACGCCCCGAAACCTCTAGCTAATTATAAAACATCTATTCATAACCATCTCATTAAACGTGCTAACATATAGCGTAACGAACCCAAACAAGCGTATTATTATTCAAAAGGAACGTTTACATAAGTCGCTTATACAACGTATACACAAGTTTAACTATCAAGTTTCTAGCACAACATAGATAATTAACTAAATGCCTCGAAGCGTCCTCCTACATCTTCCTTGTTCCTATCTTCAGGGGTCTCAAATCCGGCTAAAAACGATATCAACATATACACATGTTGAGTAGAAATTCGCATACAACATGAGGTGTTCGTGTGCAATTTGCATATTGTCATAAAAGCACATAAAACTACACATTAAACCATATAAATTTCAGTTCTGATCAAATCACATAAATTTCAGCTCACAAGAGCAACACAATCCAACACATTGTTACCATTTTCCACCTCGATGGGCGGCTACCTTATCTCGCCATGCCGTAATGCAATCACAATATTTGCACCAATTCCAACCAATCTTGGTGCCCAACCAAACACTCCAGTGGTCATATCCCGGGCATATGCCGAATTCCTACGACCCACAACCAATACATGAAACACTCCGTCCATGCAAGATGGGAATAGGCATGGATGGCGAGAACTGTTTTAAGACCGGCAAGCCCATTGCCGCCCGGCCGAACTCTAGCCCCATCCACACCGAAATCATATAGGGCCCTTACACACATAATTTCAACATATTTGAATCACAATTTCAGCATAACACAAACCATTTCAGTAGCTAGTGCACAAATTTCAGCATGAAGTAACACAATTTCCGATTTTGCGAAACCGGCATTAGCTCATACGAACATAAATTTCAAGCCTTCAAACCTCCTGAAACTCTTCACATATGTGCCTAAGGTTGTGAAATAGACTTTTATTTGGAAAAATATCGAGATTTCAGCTTACGAGAGCTGGAATTTGCAGACTGCGATGCGAAACACTTTTAGCGCGCAACCGCTGAAATTTCCAGTTCTCGTAACCCAAACCTCCAGCTTTTCAAAACCTGTTTCGACAGCTTATTCTACACTGAATTTAAAGTATATAAACCAGGTTTTTGGTTGGAAATTTTCGGATTTTCCAGCCGTGCAAAAATCGAACTTTTCAGCTTCGAAAGCCAAAGTTTCTGCATGAACAGTGATTTCAGCATGTGTACACCTCAAATTTTCCAGCTTTGAAACCTTAAAATTTTAGCTTCTAGCACATAATTAAGACTATAAGAAGATATAAAACATGATAATCATAGAACTCAAGCATCACTTAAGCATAGGTTCAACAAATTTCAGCATGTGTATTCAAAGATTGTAACCTAACATGCATCATAAACACATATATAACTAACACATGTTGTATCCCCTTGGACCCAAGATGGAAACCAACTTGTGGTCACCTCCTAGGCCTAATTGGGAAGATAAAATACTAAGAGTTTGATAAATTCTAACCCTAACTCATGCCATAGGCCAATTTCTACCTTGATATGTCTTCTTCCTCTTCTTGTAGGGTTTGAAGTAGGGAGAGTGTTTGAAGGGGTGAGAGGATTTCAAGACTTGAAGGATATGAGGAAAATTGAATGAAAACAAGAGGAATGAAGTGTGTGTGTGTGTGTGGTCGGATTTTAGCGTGTGTGTGTGGTGGTTTTGGTATTTTTCCAAGTAATTTTACATATATACTAATAACAAGACATAGCATTAAAATAGCATTAAGTCCTTGTCTAATTATTATCCTAATTGGCCAAGTATTTGGGTCTAAGTAGCTTAAGTGTTGCTCTACTTTAACATGAGCCAAGCATGTGTTCTTGTATCTTGAAGGTATTGACCAAGTGTATAAATACATTGTATCTAGCAACTTGGAGGGCAAGACTTAATACAAGCCAAGTATTTACTCTTTTATAATTTTATCTCCCAAAACCCCTCCAAAAATTCGTCCCCCTCCCTTAAAATATCTGAAAAAATAATTTATTTCTTGTATATTATATAAAATTATTCATATTAGGAAAGAAAAATAATATCTAGGGGTAGAAAATACAATTTACCTATACTTTAGGGGTTTTTAGGACATAAAATCCGAAAATTCATAAATAATTTAGAAAAATTCCAAAATCATGAAATTTAAACTTTATAAACCTGAAATTATATGTATATTTCCCAGAAATTAAAAATGTTTTAGTTATATTTTCGAAAATTTCAATTTATGACATAAAATTTCGAAAATTGTGTTTGAATGTCAAATGCCTCTAAAATTTGAAAATTATGGAATGTATTCAAAATTGTATCTTCTCCATGCATAAAAATCTAGAATACTTATTTATATTATTTTTGAAAACTCATAAGTATTTAATAGACGAATTTTCCAAGAGTGGTAATCGAAATTTGAAAATTAGCACTTTAGCTTTCAATGAATCCTAAAAATCAGGCTAAAATGTGAAACAAAAAGTAAAAATGACATTTTTAAGACCATAAGAGTTTATATCAATTATTTGAATAATAGGAATTACGGGATCGTTACATCCCAATTTTATACATTGAAATTATAGATATAGATCTATAATGACCCGGTACTTCCTAGTATTTTCAAGAATTACAACTTATTACTTTATTTAAAAGCCTTATGTATAAGTATTTATATTTCAAAATATACATATGTATACATGTAATTTTGAATTTATATGTATATATTATATAAAAGGTCATGTTTTATCATAAATATACATATAGTTATCCAAAAATGTCATTTTCTCTTACCTATTGTCATTTTCTCCTAATAAATGTTCTTAAATGCTAAGATCTTGATAAGATTCTTGATAGGCATAACAAATTGGATAACTACAAAAATATCTTATCTTATCCTATCTTATCTTATCCTGTCCTATCTTATCTTATCTTATCTTATCTTATCTTATCTTATCATATCCTATCCTATCCTATCTTATCTTATCCTACCCTATCCTATCCTATCCTATCTTATCATATCCTATCTTATCTTACTCTATCTTATCCTATCATATCTTATCCTCTATGCATTTATTATAAATTGACCTTATAATATAAGAATCATATTTCTTGCCCTAAACTCTATAAAAAGGGGCCATTGTCTTCATTTTTCCACAAACACTCAAAAATCCCGCCTAAACCACCCACCCCCACACTCACTCCATTCTCAACCCACAAAACACTCTATTTTTATAGCATATCTTCCATACACATATATGTATCAATAAACCCTTCTTTTTTCACATATATATACCGATTAACCTTCTATATATCTCCTTATTTCCTCAAACACGTTTAAAAAGGAGGGTACCAAGTCGATCTAGTCAATTCAAGTTTATAAACTTGATAAACTCCTTAGGTGAGTGCCTTTTACATTCCTCGCTGGGGCAATGAACTATATGCTATAAATATTATTTTTTGTATAGCCTACCCTGTCATATTTATGTTGTCCAATCTCTCTAAAATTATATCTTGCTCCTCGCGTTTCAACAAAATATTTTTCCCAATTATAAGTCAAGTTATATCTGAAAATATTGCCCTTCTGATATTGTCAATTATATCTGTCCTGAAATGATTTTTTTGACACCTTTGGGATATCATATTTTAATTATATTTTTATGTATCCCGGGTATAAAAACAAGTTATTTCTTTATCAAAAGTTTGTGAGCCATATCTGTTCTGTTATATCTGTTTACCCTTGGGGACGCCCTTGGGAAGTTGGGCCCAGGTACTTATAAGAGGAATTCTATCGGGCGGAATGGACCGTCGATGGAACTTTTTATATGATACCATTCCGTGAAACCAATTTCTACGTACAGCCGGAGGATGACTGTAGTAGAGATTGGAGCGATGTATTGCACGGACGCGTGATACATCTCCGTTTAGTTTAATGTCGAGGTCGCTCCTTGACGTGGGAGGAATAAGGGTTTCTATTATGATTTATCTGTTTTGGGTAGTAATAAGGTTGGAGATTTCGCTCATGGCTCACCATCTGTCTTGTTCAAGTTTGTGTATACACACCTTTTTATGATTCATTATTTTGTTGGTTTATGACTCTTATTTTTAGTTTAAGTAACTATATGTATATTTCCCGCCTCACTAAGTCATTTGGACTTACCACCCCAAGTTCTTTCTGTTCATTGCCTCAGTTTCAGGAACATAGGTTGAGGGGACTCGGTTAAGGCGATCAGTACATTACAAGTCATTAGTATATAGTCCTTTATTCTGTATAAAAGATTCGCTGGTTTAATGGGAAATAGAAGCTCACTAGTTAAAGTGTTGTACTTGGATAGTTGTACATTACAGTTCTATGTAAGTCAATTGTGTGTAAATTTTATCTCGATTTTTATTATTAAGCAGTACTGAATAAGTTGCGAGTATTAAAATTTGTACTCAGCAAGATCGTTAAGTGAGCCCTACTCGTATAGAATGATCCTAGCGAGGGGGGTGTCACACTAACTTTAGTTATTGATGCGAATTCTAGGAGATTACCAAGACGACATAGTCAACCTAATTCATAAACTTGGTGAGACAGTAAGCTCTTAAGGTGAGTGCTCATTACAGTCCTTGTTGGGGCAATGAACTATATGCTATAAATATTATCATTCGTATAGCCTACCTTGGCATATTTATGTTATCCGATCTTTCTGGAATTATATCTTGCTCCTCACATTTCAATGAAATCTGTCTCCAAATTATAAGTCAAGTTATATCTAAAAATATTGCATTTTTGATATTATCAGTCATATCTGTCCTGAAATGATTTCTTGACACCTTTGGGATATCATATTTTAAGTATACTTTTATGTATCCCGAGTGTAAAAATACGTTATTGCTTTATTAACAGTTTGTGAGCCATATTTGTTTTGTTATATTTCCGTCTACCCTTGGGGACGCCCTTGAGAAGTTTGGGCCGAGATACTTATAAGAGAAATTCTATTCGGCGGAACGGACTGTCGATGGAACAATTTTATATGATACTATTTCGTGAAACCAATTTCTACATCCAGCTAAAGGATGATTATAGTAGAGATTGGAGCGATGTATTGCACGGACGCGTGATACATCTCCGTTCATTTTAATGTTGAGGTCATTCCTTAATGATGGAGGCATAAGGGTTTCTGTTATATTTATCTGTTTTAGGTATTCATAAGGTTGGAGGTTCCGTTCACAGTTCACTATCCGTCTTGTTCAAGTTTGTCTGTACGCACTTCATACTACAATGCACTTTTCCGTGATTCATTACTTTATTGGTTTTATGAATATTATTTTTTGCATATATATCTATATGTATATTTCCTGCCTCACTAAGTCATTTGGACTTACCACCCCAAGTTCTTTCTGTTCATTGCCTCAGTTCCAGGAAAAGAGGTTGAGGGAACTCGATTAAGGCAATCGGTACGTTACATGTCATTAGTATATAGTCCTTTATTCCGTATAAAAGATTCGCTAGTTTAATGGGAAATAGAAGCTCACTATTTAAAGTTTTGTACTTGGATAGAGTATTACCATATAATTCTATGTATGTCAATTGCGTGTTTATTTTATCCCAATTTTGTTATTGGGTAAAATAAGTATGCAAGTATCGGGTACCAGTCAAAAAAAAAAGTACTCAACAAGACGGTTGAGTGAGCCCTACTTGTATAAGAAGATCCTAGTGAGGGGGGTGTCACAGATGTACCCTTGACTTGCTTAATTGAAAAATGAAGTATGAATGGACTAACTAATGTGAGCAAAGCTTCCAAGAATTGAAAAAATGTTTAGTGTCAACTCCCATACTTACACTTCCTGTATGTGGGGAGGGCTATTCTATTTATTGTGATACTTCAAGAAAAGATTAGGATGTCTCTTGATAAAGTAGAATAAAGTAGTAACGTATGCTTTTAGATGATGCAAAACTCATGAACAAAATTACCTTATGCATGACTTGGAGATGAAAATAATTGCTTTAAGGCTAAAGCTTTGGAGACATTACCATTATAGAGTAAGGTGTGAGATTTTCACAAGAGTTTAGAATATTTTTTCTCCTAGAAGGAGTTGAACTTGAGATAGAGAAGGTGGTTGGCATTGTAAAGTGATAAGTTCGTAGTTACATTTGATTTTGATAAGTTTACCCAACACTCCCATGATTGAGCATACGATCAGAAATATAGGTCACCAATCCTCTTTCCTTGTCAATTTTGGCCCGATATAACAAGAATTCAACTAGATCCATCCTAGATTCTCTCACTCCGAGTAGATCAGTATTCAGCATCTTATTCTAGAAATGACTAGCAGCCAGACAGTGACATAGCCAAGGGGGGGCTATCTCTTATTGTATGTTGATGACATGATTGTGATTGGAAGTAATATTAAGGAGCAGCAGGTTCTAAGCGAAAGGTTGGCCATGAAGTTTGAGATTAAAGCATTAGGTAGACTAAAATACTTCCTTGGGATTGAAGTTGCTCATTCTAAGAAGGGAATCTTTATTTCTCAATAGAAGTATATCGTAGATTTACTAGTGGATCCTGGCAGGGTAGCTTGCAAACTAGTAAGTACTCCGATTGATCCCAATCTTAAACATAGGATTGAAAAAGAGGATGTTACTGTGGATAGACAGATGTATCACGACTAGTAGGAAGACTAATTTATCTATCTCACACTCGACTAGATATAGCATACAAAGAAGAAGATGTTTGTTTCTAAATCTAAGTCGGTCCAAGAATCTAATCCTGATCCTTTAAATGAGATAACAATATCTAGCCATTATGTTCCTTCAAATGAAACTACTCATTTTGAAAATGAGGACAAAAAACCTAGACTTGCCAATTGCCTTTAGAAAGGAACTAGGAGATGTACAACACAACCTTTATATCCATTTGGACATTATGTTTGAAGAGCTGAAACTTCTAGCTGATTATAGAAACATACTACTCAAAATTTATTAAGAAAACTAACTACTCATAATTTTGTTAAGAAACCAAAATATACACACAAGTCGTTTATTACATAAACATGATCGTTTTTACAACAATCTCCATTATAACTAGCTAAAAGCCTCAAATCGCCTCTCTATGTCCTCCTTCGTAACCTCATTTGCCTCAAGTCTGGCTAAAATATAGTATAAAATAACGTATATGTTGAGTAGAAATTTTGCATAATATCATGAGGTACGCATGTGTGATACGATCATGCACATTTTCACGTAGAATTTTCCAGCATATAATCTCATAACTTTTCCCGTTTCTACCTTTTCCACATCGACGTGTGGCTACTTGATCTTGCCATGCCGTTATTCCAACCAAACATGTCAATCCCAACCAAACACTAAAGTGGTCATATCCCGGGCACATGTCTATTATCGTACGACCCACTTCAGTACATGGACTCTCCGTCCATGCAAAGAGGGATTGGACATCGATGGAGGGTCAAGAACTAATTTAAGACTGGCAGGCCCATTGCCGCCCGGTCGAATTCAACCACATCCACCCCTATCACTTTGGGGCCCGACATACACACATAATTTTCATGTATTTCATATATTTTCATAGATTTTTAGCATACGTTCAGCACAATACCAAACTGTTTTCAGTATATTTTTAGCATAACTTCAGCATAGATCAACATAATTTCCAGCTTATATAAATAGAAATTCCAACTTGAAAAACTGAAATTTCCAGCTTGTAAATACTGAAATTTCCAGCTTGTGAAAATAGGATTTCCAACTTGTAAAAGCAAAATTTCCAGCATAAATTCTCATAAATTCTATTATAAATTCTCATAAACACACAATATGCGTATAACTAAATTACTATGAAATCCATTAGAACCAAGTTAGTAACTAACTTGTCGTTACATTTTAGGTTCTAATATGGAAATTAGGGGTGTTAATACTACATAAAAGTTTAACTCATGCCATAGGCAAAATTTCTGTCATTGCTAAGTTTTCTTCTTTTCTTTCTGTCTATGTTTTGAAGTGGTGCAAAAGTGAGAGAGTGTTAAAGACTCGTAGTGAAATGAACAAAACAAGAGAGAGTGTGTAAATGAGTGTGTACCGCGTGCTTTGTGTTTGTGTGTGTAGTGTTCTTGTGTTGTATAGTATAATACGTACTTATACTTAACTAGGTAGAAAGAGGATTATACTATACTTAAGTCTTTGTCTAATGATCACCTACTTTACAACTCAAGGCCCATGTATAAGGTCTACATGTCTTAAGTATTAGTTTAGTTTAATATAAGCCAACCATGTATGTATTGATCTAGAAGAATAGTTACAAGTGTACATATACATTAAATGCTGGAAGATTTGAGAATAAGGGCTAATTTACACCAAGTATGTAATATATATATATATATACGCACACACCAAACCGTCCACCACCACCCCTCCCCCTTTTCTATATATGTAGAATATTTTCTTGAAATTTTGTGTCATTATTAAAATTATAGTAGGAATAATACCTAAAGGAAGAAGAATATGATTATATATATTTAGGGATTTTAAAAAATACCTATATATATAATCAAAATATTTTTGGTATTTGTGTGTGTGTATATATATATATATAGTCTTGTGACCTAGTAAAATAATTATTTCGAAACATGATACTAACATATTTTGTGGCTGAGTTCCGCCGGGACATTCTATTGGAGATGTCGGTATTAAGTGTTCCAACCCTCCATCTCCTAATCTCTCCTCATGTGGACGGAGTGTTCCATGGGAGAATAGGTTGTAGGCTTCGACATATATTCGGGCTATGACCAACGGTGTGACTTGGTTGAGATTGGTGGAATTGCAGAGTGACTCCGTTGGACTGCTTGATCGTGGTAGGAGTTATAAGGCATTACGTCACTCTATGTGACGAACATGGAGTATTATGTGATTTAAATGTTTATGTGCAATTTTCACACATCTGCACCTTATATGATTGAGTAATAGTTCTACTCAATGTGTTTGTTGACCGTGTTTCACATGCTTATTTTAGATCAACCTAAACCGGATCGTCAGGAAAGCGAAACTAAGGAGGACTATAAAGCTTTTACTTAGACTTGATAGGGGTTAATTATCTTGTACTATGACAACCGTAATCTTTTGTACTAAACATGTTATTTATGCACCTTAATGTAATATTGTATATTTTTCAGGTCATCACATGACATGTGTCCCTTATGCATGGAGCCTACGATAAGTTTGCCCAACGCTCTCTCAGCTGAGCATAAGATCAAAAATGTAGGTTACCAATCCTCTTTCCTCGGCAATTTTGGCCCAATATAGCAAGAATTTAACCGGCTCCATCCTAGCTTCCCTCACAACTGGCATTCAGCATCTTATTCCAAGAATAGCTAACAGCCAGACAGTGACTAGAGCCAGGGGGCTGTTGCTTAGTCTATGTTGATGACATGATTGTAACTGGAAGTGACATTAAGGAGCAACATGTTCTAAGCGAAAGGTTGGCTGAGTTTGAGATTAAAGCATTAGGCAAACTAAAATACTTCCTTGGGATTGCAGTTGCTCATTCTAAGAAGGGAATCTTCTCAACAAAAGTATATCCTAGATCTACTAAAGTATACAGGCAAGGGAGCTTGCAAACTAGCAAGTACTCCGATTGATCCTAATCTTAAACTTGGATTGCAAAAGAGGATGTTGTAGTGGATAGACAGATGTATCAACAGCTAGTAGGAAGACTAATTTATTTATCTCACACTTGACTGGATATAGCATACAAGGAAGAAGATGTTTGTTCCTGAATCTGAGCCGGTACAAGAATCTAATCATGGTCCTTTAAATGAGGTAACAATCGCTGACCATTTTGTTCCTTCAAATGAAACTATTCATGTTGAAAATGAGGACGAACGCCTAGACTTGCCAATTGCCCTTGAAAAGGGACTAGGAGATGTACAACATAGCCTTTATATCCACTTGTACATTATGTGTCATTTGAGAATCTTTTATCATCCCATAGAGCCTTTCTTTTTACCCTAAACTCTATTACCATTTCTACAAGCTTATTGGATGCTTTATCTAACAAAAAGTGGAATCAAGCTATGAATATAGAAATGGAGGCGTTGGAAAAGAACAAAACTTGGGAACTTGTGTGTTACCAACAGGAAAAAAACTAGTGGGCTATAAGTAGATGTACAAGGTGAAATATAAAGCAGATGGGTCAATTGAATGATATAACACAGGATTGATTGCAAAGGGTTATACTCGAACATATGGTATTGATTATCCAGAAACATTTCTTGCAGTTGCTAAGATAAATACTGGTAGAGTATTGTTATCACTTGCAGCTAATTTTGGTTGGAAATTGCAGCAATTTGATGTTAAAAAATACCTTCTTACATAGTGAACTTGAAGAAAAAATTTATATGAACATTCCACTAGGTTATGAGAAGAATGTAGCTACTAATACCATGTGTAAGCTTAAAAAGGCATTGTATGGCCTTAAGCAATTACCACGGGCATGGTTTGGAAGACTCGCCAAGGTTATGTTACCTATGCGCTACAAACAAACTCAAGGTGATCACACTTCGTTTATCAAACATTCTACTTTAGGGGGAGTTACAATTCTCTTAGTGTATTTTTTTTACTGAACTATTACCAATTTTAATCCATTCCATTCCAATTAGACCTAACATAAGAATCACTTTCTCAAATTTATGACGCCAAATATTGCAGTGTAACAAAAAAAATATGACATCTATCACAAACAAAATCCCTATCACAGAACATATAGCAGTGCTTTTAACATTCAGTTAAAGCTTTTGTTGTTTTTGAGAGACGTAACACACGAGCAATTTGTTCTAACCTTGATGAAAAAAAATCAGAGGGGGCCCAGGGGATTAGAGTATGGAGGGCGAGTCAGCATCTCTACCTCATCTCTTATCCACTCCTGGAGAATTAAGGTTCCTCTAGACGTAAACAAATCAACCATTGCATCTTAGAATGGCGAGCTGACATGTACCCTTTAAGTGCAAAGGCTATGATAAGTTTGCCCAATGTTGTTTATGGTTGAGCATTTGATCAAAATGTAGGTCACCAATCCTCTTTCCTCGGCAATTTTGGCCTGATATAGCATGAATTCAACCGGCTCCATCTTAGCTTCTTTCACACTGGATAGATCGGCGCTCAGCGACTTATTCCAAGAATGGCTAACAGCCAGACAGTGACAGAGCCATGGGGGGCTATCTCTTAGTGTATGTTGATGGCATGATTTTGACTCGAAGTGACATTATTGAGCAGCAGGTTCTAAGTGAAAGGTTAGCTGAGGAGTTTGAGATCAAAGCAAATGGCACACTAAAATACTTCATTGAGATTGAAGTTGCTCATTCTAAAAAGGGAATCTTTATTTCTCAATAAAAGTATACATTAGATCTACTGAAGGATACTAGCAAGGCAACTTCCAAACCGGCAAGGCAGCTTGCAAACCAGCAAGTACTCCGATTGATCCTAGTTTTAAACATGGGATTGTAAAAGAGGATGTTGCAGTGGATAGATAGATGTATCAACGGCTAGAAGAAAGACTAATTTATCTATCTCACACTCGACTTGATATACCATATGCAGTTAGTTTGATTAGCCAATTCATACATAATCCAAAGGAAGTTCACATACAAGCGGCTTATAGAGTTCTACAACATATCAAGGGAACATCAAGGAGAGGCATCCTATTTAAGAGGAGTGGAGATTTGATGCTTGAGGATTTCACTGATGCATCAACTAAAGGATTGGAGATCAAGTATATGCTAGATCTACTAAAGGATACTGGCAAGGCAGCTTGCATACCAGCAAGAACTTTGATTGATCCTAATCTTAAACTTGGGATTACAGAGAGGATGTTGCAGTGGATAGACAGATGCATCAACGGCAAGTAGGAAGACTAATTTATATGTCTCAAACTCGACTAGATATAGCATATGCAGTTAGTTTGATTAGCCAATTCATGCATAATCCGAAGGAAGTTCACTTACAAGCAACTTATAGAGTTCTACAATATATCAAGGGAGCATCAAGGAGAGGTATCCTATTTAATAGGAGTGGAGTTTTGATGCTTGAAGCTTTCAGTGATGTAGATTATGGTGGATCTATAGTTGATTGAAGGTCAACTTTAGGGTATTACATGGAAACCTTGTGACTTGGAAAAGTAAGAAACAAAATGTGGTGGCTCACTCAAGTGCAGAGGTTGAATTACGTACAATGGCTCATGGTGCGTGTGAACTGCTTTGGCTAAAAATCCTCCTTGATGATTTAAGAATTAAGTGGCATGGTCCAATCAAGCTCTAACGTGACTGACATGATACTATTTGTTTTCTCACATATTTTTAAAATGAATTTTGTATCGCCTATTTTTTGTTCTCCTCGTGTGTATATGATCAGTTTTTGTAAATGAATATTACTCATTGAATGTAAATAAAAATTTTACATTTTAAATTGTAGGCATTATATCAAATATATGTATATAAAAAATTATCATTCAATTAAATATAATCAAAAAAGGTAAATTTAATATTAAAGCATCATCTAATAAATTGTATTGGATTACAAATATATTTTAGTAAAAGATTTAAGCAAGTTAAAATATCATTAAATTAACTTATGCCATCATAAATTTATTTTATTTGTCGTATTTACATTATCCTAAATTAATTAAATTCAACGACCTCAATTTAAAGATATTTTTTCCAAGCTAGTGACAAAATAAATATAATTTCTATAAGTATTTGCTTAGCATCCATGTAAAGTTAGTTGATGTAATTCTTTTTAGCAACCATATAAAAATGGTAGCTATAGTTATATTTTAAGCGACTGTATAACTTGGTAGTTAGGAACATAAACTCCGTGACAATATTAAGTGGCTCTGCTGATTGACTTAAACAACTTGTAGCTACCATTCAAAATTTCGTCATTAGATTGGTTACAGTAAAATGTTTATCTACCTTTTGTCTATCACTCATAAATAGCATTGTTAAAAACTGAACAACAAAAATAATTAAAAAAAAGGTGAAGGATACAAAATAGAAAATGAACTCACCTTTTTCTGTCACTCATAAATGTCCAAGGCTTCAAATATTTAAATCCATCAAGCATTATGGACAAGCTGTGAAAAAAGAATCCCCAACTCTCTTTACACTCATTCTTAACTACTACAAAAGGCAAATGACACATCCAATTGTTCCCATCCAAACCAATTGCAGCTGATAACACCCCCATCCCCCAAAATGTATTCAATTTTCCCCTAAAGTGATCAACGTCTATAAATATATGACCCTTTTTGAACTCTATTAAGAACTCTTTAGTGGATCACCATCTAATTCATCATCAGATTCATTGAATGGTTCACAATGATCATTTGATGAATAATTTGACAATCTATTATTCTCACTCCAATATCCATCTTCAAAAGCCACACTATCCTAATTCCCATCCTCACTCCCATTTCCATCTTCTAATGTCACAATATCCTCATCCCCCTTCTCACTATTGGGTTTATATAGTGACTCCTCACTGTCACTATAATTAAAGTCATTAGAAATATCCTCATAATCAAAACCTAAATCGTCTAACTCCATCTCTTACCCACCTGCATCACCACTTAACTCATTCAAACCACCAGTACCACCAATAAGAATACCAACATTATGAACAATAGAAATGTGAGCATTATCAACAACACGAATACTATCATTATCAATATCATCATTATCAACATCATTAAGGCTAACACTATCATTCCCATTCAAAACAGTCACAAAAATATCAAGCTTATTGAGCATTTCTAGGAAACATCCCTAAATCATCATCATCACTTATAATATCTATTCTCTCAATACTTCCACAAATACTAGATGGAACAGAAAACTCCACATCAACTAACTCAAATGACCCCCTAATATCATCAAACAATTCAAAGTAATACTATATCTATTCGGATCAATGTTAAACATGTTGTTTTTTTTTACCTCTATAGTGAACTACTAGCCAATAGGTTTTCTCTCCCATACCCAAAAAATAAAACTAAAAAATAAATGAGAAAAAAATTTAGTCAATTCTAAACAAACTATCCAAGCATGATATCTAGATAACGTACTAGTTACCATTACAAAAATGCATCATGGTATCATATTGTTTGCATACTGTTAATTACAAACAAATCCTAATCAAAATAACCTAGTTTTGATCAATCTCAACATAACTTCAGTCTTTTATTCCTAAAGTTCTACTTAAAATTTCACTAAACACAGCACATAAACGGACTTAAACTTCAGACAACCAAAAAAAAAATCAAATTTTTCAAAAGGACATACAAATAGAAAAATATTCAAGTATGTTCATCAGCATCTTGCAAAACTATTGTCATATACACAAAAATTGAACAACCATAGAAACCTAACACTATAAAAATTGGGGATTATGTCAAATCTTAGCCAAAAAAAAAATCGGAATCAAGCCTTGGAACTATGGTATGCACAACGCATACATCAAATATGATAAGCAAAATACCAAAAGAATTCGAAAAAAAAACATTGAATAAAGAAACAAGTTTAACCTTTTTGGACAAGAAATTTAACAAAAAAAAAAAAACAAACAAACAAAAATACCTCCACAAATATACATATCCAGAAAACCTTAAAACCCTAAGTATAAGAGACGAAAACCGTACCTTAATCCACAAACGCTGCAGTGAAACTTGATTTTTTTTGTCTCACCCTAGTCATGTTTAATCCACTATTTCATCCTCTGTGCAGTTGTTTCCAAGCAAAAGAGATTGTATAATCTTCGATAATGTCAAAAGTCACACAAAAATAAGGGTTTTCATCGTCACGTTGAGAGAGAGAGAGAAAGAGAGAGAGAAAGAGTGAAGACTTAACCTCAGTAGTATAGAAGGAATGAGTGTATATCCATGTGAGGGCATTAAGGTCTTTTTTAAAATATATCTCGTATTACATAAATAACAATGCCCTGATAAAAAGTGACAAAAAAAGACACAAGTTAATACATTAAATAAGATTGAACATCATAAAGTAACATAATAAATCAATAGCTTCAATAATAATTAGTGACGACAGTTGTAGTGTAAAAAAGGGCTAACAAAACCAATCAAACACCACTTACCCCTGGGTATTTTGAATTCATTTGGTTGTATAATGGTGACGTGCAATACTCTCCCGCCTATAATGGATCCCTCCAAACCACTCAAGACGTAAACAAAGTTCATCATCTTGTCACACACCGCAAGAACATTAACTCATATATATGTCCCCTTTTCGTGACCTATACTTGGCCTCATGAACTTCCCCCATGTGAACCAGAATATGAGTACCATCTAGAGCACCGAGACAACCTTAATATGCATAATAAAACATATTGGTTATGTTAGTTTCACATAGGTCTTGGGACGTACACGCAGCGGAATCTCAAAAATTTTATTTAAAACATATAACATATTATATGCTTCATGTTGTCCTGTGACTATCGTGACATGGATCTATTATGCAAATTACATAACCAAATTGTTTAAATGAGTTGAGTAATTTAATTACCTTTTAGCACTAATGCTGTCGTAGGGAATAGAGCGTATTCAAATATGCGGTTCACATTCCTGAATTATCATGAACGGTTCACACTTTTGTAAGAATCCAATTGTCTTCCCTCCAAATGTATCCACACATTAACTGCACCACGGGTTTAAATCCTATGCAAAACTTGAATTTAAACCAAAGTGTGTATGAATCTCTATACTAACTTTTAGTGTATGGCTTGTAGAGAAGGGTGGATTATTCTATAATTGATTCTTAATCAATTGTCTATCAACCAAACAAAAATTAAGAACTAAATAATGCTTATGAGAAATATAAAGAGAGAGAGATGGTACGGGAGAAAAAGACAGAAACGAACTTTTTGTTTCTACTTTCATTTTTCAGCCTTGACTTTTTGACATAAAAAGAAACTTTTCTTTTTATCAATTCTTGTGTTATATTCATGATTAACCAAGGGGTATATAGCCCCATACATTGGCCGGATGCATGTACCACTAAGAGTCCAACTCCTAGTTTTCTTATAACTCCTAACATTAATCATATTAGCTCTCTTCTTAATCTCACTCATCTATTAGAATTCATCTTTTAACTAGAAGATTTATCTTGTAGTCAAATTGAAATTCTAGAATTAAATTGAAACATTAAATTAATTTAAGTATAATTTCAATTTAATCCCCAAGTTAAAATCATATTTTAATTTGGTCCCTAATTAAAAACTTATTTCAATTCAATTCTAATATTAAAATCCAATTTCAATTTAGTCCTAAATTGAAATCTTATTTCAATTAATTAATTGAAATCCAATTTCAAATTCATTTCATTGATTGATTTTTAATCAATTAATTCTTCAATAAATTTCCCCAAATTGATTCATATCCACCAATTCAATGAGATAGGTCAATTTAGCTAGCCCTCAATTCAATTGATCTCATTAATCAATTCAATTTGATTAATCACTATTAATCAATTCATATACTTAGATGCTTGGTCAACTATTGTGTGTGATCATTTAGGTTCACCAATTGATTACCGACGAGCTTGCATTCAAAGTAATATTTTAGATAATAAGATTGTCTATGATTAATTAAACTCCTTTAATTAATCACCATTTTATTTGAACATTTTCTAATTAATGATCCCAATCCATCGTGGTCGATGTCTTGCAACAAGCCTATGAATACCTAGCCAATAGGTGAAGTACTAGCGTGAACCTTTCTACTTATGACTTACCATGTAAATACGGTCCTTTCATTGTCTAGTTTTCCGATTGAGGTTTAGGAAATAGGATTGGGAAATCCTACTAATCTCAATTCTCATAATTCTTTGCAAGTAGTCCGTTTGACAAATGACATACAAAACTTATTTTCTAATCATTGTCCTTCACCTTGCGCAAGGATTTAGGTGGACTAATTACAGTAGAATATATGAAAAACTCTTTCACTCAACTAGGTGAGCAACGAATCCTTCATTGACTTTCACTAGTCTCCATTTATGGGAGACCTATACCCAACAAAGGAGTACTATAACTCGCCATGGAACCGACACTGATATCAAAGTATAAATGACCGTATACAAGACTACTATGAAATCTCAAGTCTAAGGACTAGTTAAAGCATGTGATAAGCTTAGAAACTTTCCTAATTCTCTTATTCCCATTTAGGAGTTTTCAGGTGGGATCCTTAGTGAACTCATTCCCTAATGAGCACCCATTTATGCATACGAGTGTCACTACACTCGATGTCCATGAAACAAGACATCCTCCCATTTGAGATACGTCATAAATGCAAGTCTTTTGGTAAGGCAAGTTGATACTCTGGTCTCAATTAGACTCAATGACCTGGAGTAATTTTGATCACGCCTTAGAGACTTGTTTCAAGACTTCCATTTCTATGTGAAGCCAAGTCCCATAGCTTAAATATGATTATGGAGATTCAACCACATGCATTAAATACACTTAATATAACTAATGCTATGTGATGAAGATGGTCATAAAGTATGAAACTTTCAATTTGTTATTTAATCAAATAGACTATTTGATACAAAGAGTAATTAACAAGCTAAACTATATTGGCTTGCTAGGCACTACTCCAATAGGTTAGGATTTAAGAAATGCAAAAGGTAGAAAATAAATACAATATTTAAAACCCATACTAGAGTAAAAAGTTCTTATTTTACCTTGAATCACTTCTTAATAAAATCAACGAGCACCGGTTCTAGCATTGTGATGAACATCGGATACAATTTCAAGGTTGAGAGAAGCATATTGTTCAAGTAAATACTCACTATTCAATCGGATTGCTTAACAGTTTTTTTCACCACCCTAATTTTCATGTGATGAGCTAGGATACTAAGACACATTGCAACTTGCTCGGCAACAAACACACCCCTACTAACGGGTAGACCACCAAATTCTTGGACTAAGAAACACAGTCTAAAAAAAGCATTCCTAGTAAGCCTCAGTTACTCAACACAATCGGCGTCAGTAGTATTGACTAAGTTGTTAAGGTATTCAACTTGCTTGGACAAATGTGTGGGGGAGTTGTATTTAACTACCCTACGTCGTCAATATCTTAATTGTGGCTGTTACTGATGCTTAAACAGAAAGCATGTTTTGAATAATACTACCATTATTTGAAATCTAATGGCCTCTAATGCAACTAGCAGTGTCAATATCCATTTTATCTACATGCTCAAGAAAGTAGTGCAATAAAACATTGAACCAAAAATTTAAAAAAATTAAGTTTAACGTTAATAAACATTTTCTTAGTAGACAAACTATAAAATATAATTCATCGCTAGTAATGTTTACAGATACAAAACCCAAGAACATTTGACGAAAAAATATAGAGGTATTTCTAGAAAGGCATTTACAATCAATAAAAGGTATCATGATCATCGATAGACATAAATCTACACTAACAAGTTCCATCTATTTGCATGTAGCAATCCACTCAAGGCATCGTAACACCAAATAAATATGGGGGAAAATAGAAAAAAAAATGACAAAATTAGTTTGACATTCAAGTAGATACAATGAAGAACTTAAAACAAAATATATAAAATACACATTTAATTATGAAAAGGAGAAGTGATATCCAAAAAAATGAACAATGTCGATGTGGGCATTTGAAAACCAAAATCTGCTTTGCATCGCTGTGATTTTGATTTCGCTTTTGTCAAGGGAATTTGGGAAAATTGAGTTTCCACCCATTTTGTTAAGATTCACACTAGCATAACAAAAGAGAAGAAATAGCGAGAAGACAAACCTCACACTCGACAAACTTTGCCCTAATTCCAAATTGACGAGAAAGAAAGGACGAAAAAGGAGGGAAAACTTTCTAAGGGAAATAAAAGTAATTTAGCATAAGAAAATGAGGACAAATAAGTACAAGCACATCCGACCAATAAATAACGTTAAATTAACTGACTAAGTTTGGTTAGTTTATTTAAGTGGCAATAACAACCCACCAACACTAGCCAAGCATGCTAAATTTGTTTAGTTTAACATGCAATGTAAGTATTTGTTAACATAATTAAGTTTGTTTACCATAATAAAAAAAATTATTCTTGCAAATTGTCAATCAACTAAATTCGTGTTTAGAAAAGATTTTAAACATGATGTGTCTAAACAAATATTTGCTAGATGGCAAACACATTTAGCCCCTTTTGATTTTGAGATAAATTATAAAAAAGGAAAAGATGATAGTCTTTCTGATTTTTTGACTAGAGAATTTTTACAGGATGGATGATGCTCGTCCTTTTTATTGAGTGAGTTACAAACACATTTTGACAGGATGCATAATAACAATCCAAACTGAAGGGTAATACATAGACCTAGAAGTTTGATGGGAATACCCAAGATGATTCATCTTTCTAGAAGGGTTGACAGAGAAATTGCAAGTTAGCAATATTTGCTTACTGTTGTTCCTCATGAACAAGGAACCATTGATATTATCAATCATATGCTTAATTATTATGTTAAATTGTCAAGAAATATTAAGGTAGAAATTAATAAAGTTATTGCTTAATATTTATGTGGGAAATGATTCCACGAGGTCGAGGACGATGTAATTACCCTCCTAATCGATGAGGAAGGCAGTTTTTGTTCCAAATAGGACACAAGAAATTGTTTAATGATAATATTGCTTCATCCTCAGGGAATATTTCTAAGGATAAGAATGATCCAATTTATAAGGAATTTATGGAATTCCGTGAGAAGAAGAAAAAGAGGATAATATTCCTTCATATGCTAAAGTGGTTGCAGAGGATAAACAAGATGATATATTCTGTTATGAACATAATCCAAACAAAGAGTTAATATTACTCCTTGATAATAGGGATTTGCAATGGAAAAATGAACCATGGACCTTAATGAAAAGGTATCTCGATACAATATCATATACTAGTTGTTCTTATAAGCAAATGATGCATTATAAGTATATTCTCACTCATACCAGATCATATGAATTTTCAAATTTTATCCCAGCTAATACTAAACAGGTTTATAACTTTAGCAAAATAATAATTAAAAAGATAATATCTGTTGAAAAATGGGGTTTAAGTACTCTCAAAGAAAAAGAATATATTCATTTTGAGCAAAGGGTCCTAGTAAAATTTAATCATTGGGACTATGTGGAAGCCTTTTGTAAAGCATTCTATTATGAAATTCAAAAAGGAAACATTCCTGGTTTATAAAAATTTGTGCTAAGGTTTATAAAGAGGCACAACCAAATTGGTTTATACAATGGTGGATGAATTTTGGACCATCCATCAAAATTTTACCAGAACCCTTCAAATTAAAGGTCTTTACAGTGAATGGGTGAATTCATCCCCTGAGTTCATTGACATCCAAAATAATGATATGTGGATTGAAGGCATAGCCTCAATGCATTTCTTTATTGAATTTTCAATCGTATGGATCTGGAATTGGCTCTAGGGTTTGGTTATACCCAACAGAACATTCCTTCTTCAAAAAGAATTTTCTTTACAAAATTTTGGAATAACATGGTTCGAAAGATTGATGAAAATCTTCTAAGTCAGGAAACCATTGGTAGTATCCAAAATCAAATTCAGATTTATAAACATCAGATTAAAAATAAAGTTCAAAAGGAATCTCCTAGTCCCTTTCAACATATTGCTAGAAAAATTCATATGCAAAAAGGAACAATGACTAAGGATGATATCATCAATTCATATATTGAGGAGATGAAAAAAGACATTGTGAAGATCTTGAAATGGAGATTGAATTAGATATTTCCATGGCATCTTCATCAAAAGGAGATGAAACATAATTCTATGTTGCAGGAGAATCTCAAGATCTGTACGAAGATGAGGAACAAATTGAAGAAATTTTAGAAAATTTAAAAGATAATATTAAAGAATGCATTAATAAATCTGAAGGGAAAAAACAAATGAAATAAACATTGCTGAAGTCATCCATGACGACAAAAAACCAATAATTGTTGCTGAAGTCATTCATGACAACAGAAGAATAATAATGGTGTTGATGAGATCATCCATGACATTTGCAATTAATAATTGCGTCCAATAATGTTCGAATTTCAAAATACAATATAATATTTTCAGGTCTATCATCTATTATGAAAGGATGAGTTTGGGTTTTTGTAAGGACCCGTATTCTCACTCCCATTATGTATAGATATAATTATATGTGCTTATTTTATATTTATAGGTATATGTTTTCATAATGTTAATACTTTGTGTCTCATGTTCGTTTTTCGCAAATGTACAAGTTAGGATTAGTTCTTGTCCTAGTTAAGCATCATATAAACTATATAATTCATGAAAATATATGTATACACATATAGATATGTATATGCTCAGTTTGTGTAATAAGATTTAGAAGATTTTCGGAAAAACCCCTAAAGAATGGATAAATTGCATTTTCGACCCCTAGACATTTTTCTTCCCTATTATGCCTAATTATACATAAAATAAGGAAAAAACCTACAAGTTTTCAGAAAAATAAAGAGGGGTGAACGTTTTTTAAGGTATAAGAAACATAAAAATGTTTTATACTTGGTAGAAAATCATTCTCAAGTCTTCATCCTTCAAGTAATGATGATTATGTACAAGTGTGCATACACTTGTATAATTCTTTCTAGATATTGTTATACATGTATGGTCCAAATTAGCCTAGACTAACACTTAACCTAATTAGACTAACACTTAACCTAATTAGGCTTGTTAGTTGGACACTTAGTTGGAAAGAAAGAAATGATGAAGATTAAGACACAATAGTATTTTAATGCTATTTGTTACATTACTAATTATAAGAAGGATTAGGCATTAAGCATAAGAAACCACAAAAATCACCACACACCCCCTAAAAAACGTGCACTCTGCCCCTTATAGTCTCTTGCCTTCATCTCTTGTCAATTTCATCACAAATTTCAGCACTTTCATCCTTACACTTCCATACAACCTTTAAACTACAAGAACCTCTACTACTAGAAGGTAGAAACCTTGCCTATGGCATGAGTTAGCTTAGGTTTTTATGAAAGTATTAGCTTCATATCTTCCCCATTAGACCTTAAGAGATAACCACAAGTTGGTTTCCATCTTGGGTCTTAGGGAATACAAGAATATTTGGGTATATGCTTATAGTGACATTATGTGCATCTTGCCCTTGAATGTCTTGAAACCATGCTGAAATTTTGCTTGCAAAAGGTTCAAATGATGCTTAAGTTATGTATTATGATGTTTGATACTTTTTATTACTTCAATCATGTGTTAGAAGCTGAAATTTCGTGTTTGTCAAGATGAAATTTTAGTTCAACACTTGCTGGAAACACTATTCACAGTGCTGAAAATTTTTTTACAAGGCTGAAAATTGTTATTTTTGCACAACTGAAAATTCCGATTTTTCCCAAACTTAAAACCTATTTTATATGTTGTAATTCCAGTGGACAATAAGCTGGAAAAACAGTTTTTTCAAACCTGTAAAGTTCGGCTTCGAGGGCTGGAAATTTCAGTAGGCGCGCACTTGAGCATTTTGCGTCGCAGTCTGAGAATTCCAAGTCTTGTGGGCTGGAAACTCGAAATTTTATCAACCAAAACTTTATTTTACAATATTAGAAACATATTTGTGAAATCCCAGCAGGTTTTAGGCTAGAAATTCCATACTTGCAAACTGAAATTTTCTGCTCGTCGCAAATATTCGCAAACTGCAAATTTTCAGTTCGTAAAGGTTGAAAAATGTGTTCGTTTATGTGAGATCAGTGTGAAAGCATATTGAAATTTTGTAAAACTATGTGTTATACATGAAGTTTATGTGTGCATGTTGGGCCCCAATGTGAATAGGGGTGGATGTGGTCGAGTTCGGCCGGGCGGCGTCGGGCTCGCCGGTCTTAAATTAGTTCTCGACCCTCCATCGTTGCCTAATCCCTCCTTGCATAGACGGAGTGTCTATGTACTGAAGTGGGTCGTAGAAAAATCGGCATATGCCCGGGATATGACCACTGGAGTGATTGGTTGGGAATTGGAGTGTCTGGTTGGAAAATATCGGCACGAAGTGATAAGGTAGCCGCCCGTTGAGGTGGAAGAAATCAAATGTGAAATTATGTGATTTATGTTCATAAATTTCTGTGATATGGTGCACAAACCTCACACGACCACCTTATGTTATATGCAAAGTTTCTACTCAACGTGTTGTTGACGTGTTTCATGTAAAATTGAAATTGAAAAAAAAAAAAAAATTATAAATCGGGTATTTTCATAATTAGCTAGAAGTTTCGGTTCGTCACAGGTGGTATCAGAGCACGATTTTTGGGACGTTAGGAATTTTGATTATGAATTGTCTAATGTTTGAACTTGTTGTGTAGCAGATGGCCTATTCCGCAGAATCCTCTAACCGTAGGTCGCGCTATCCGTGTGGGGCTGCCCGAGTGTCCTCCGTCCGAGTGCACCCGCCCCAAGTTGATGAACTTTTAGTAGAACTAAGGTTGCTGGAAGAAAACTATGAAAAGCTTCAAGAGGATCTTTACCACACCCGTCTTAGTTTGGAGGGAGCCCAAAATCACATCTACCAAACACATCAGCATTATCAAAGTGTGCTCGAGCTTTTGTATAGCATGAGTAGGAAACTTGTTGGAGTCATTGAAGAGAATTTAATTCCTAAGCCACCCCCGGAGTTAGTGGTTATAAACTCCGGAGAGGGTACTAGCCATGCTCCCTATGAGCTTGAGTAAATTAAGTGTCTTGAGAGCACCGTAGTGGTTGTCTAGTGTAATCGGTGCTCGTGTAAAGTTTGATAGGATATATGTTTTGCGTTTGCCGTGTATGTTTTTGCATTTGCCGTATGAGTAACTTCTATGTAGATAGATTGTGTAAGTCTTATGTAAATAGAAATAAATGGGTTTTGTTTATATTACTAAACTGAATTTTTATGATGTAGATGTCGAATAGACGAACACGCGGTAATAACGGGAATCCGGAGGGTCAACTTACGGCTATCGTTGAGAGAATCACTACAATTCTTGAAAATCAGCATAATAATAATCACAATCACATAGAAACAACTAACGATGCCATTGCTAACTTTCTTAAGTTAGGACCCCCGAGTTTCAAAGGAGAACCGGACGACGTCAAAGCCACTAATTGGCTAGAAGCTATCAAGAAAATTTTTGAAGTTATAGACTGCGGAGAAGAACGGAAGGTCACTTTGGCTACATTCCGGTTGGAAGAAGACGCACGGCATTGGTGGAAAAGGGTCAGTGGAAAGTGGGAAGAAGCGAGGACTCCACATACATGGAACAATTTCGTTCGCGAATTCAATACACAGTATGTTCCTCGAGTGGTACAAGAAAAACGAGAAAGAGAATTTTTAAACTTAGAACAACGAGAGTTAAGTGTGGCCCGATATGATGCAATGTTTACCCGGTTAGCCAGGTTTGCCCCTTATTTTGTTGAAAGTGAAGAAAGAAAAATATGGAAATTCACTAGTGGTTTAAGGATGGAGATACAAGACAAGATGGCACCGGTACAGGTGCAAACGTATACGGCGGCAGTGGAAACCGCCCTGAAAGTAGAGAGCACTATGGAGTAGTTAAAGGTTAAACGTGGCCAATTCGTGAGACCGTCTCCTTTAGGGAGCCAAGCCGGGAGAAATTTCGGAGGAAGTAATAAGGTTGCTAAGACTAATATTTCAGGACCCCGGATGAATACTAACACTTCCCTACCCCAACGGAACCTTTCGTGTACCTACTGTGGAAAACCAAATCACACTGAAAGTCAGTGTTGGGTTAAGGCAAGGAAATGTACCCGGTGCGGAAGTAGTGAGCATTTCATCAGGGACTGTCCGCAAATGGGACCTTCACGGGAACGAGTTGCCAAGGAGAACGGAAAGCGTGGGGAAAAACCACGAGTGCAAGGCAAGGTGTTTGCCATTAATCAAGAAAGGACGTCAGAACCAACAGTGGTGGAAGGTACGCTTCCGATTTGCCAACACTTGGCTAAAGTTTTGATAGATCCTGGTTCAACGCATTCTTATATATCGCGTAATTTTGTTTCTAGTTTAATGCTTGAACCTGAAGTTTTGCCATATGAATTAGAAGTAAGCACACCTATGGGAACCTCATGGAGAACCGATCTATTATATAAGAACTGTGAGCTAGTAATTGGTGGAAAACCCATGAGGGCGGACTTGGTTTTATTGCCTATAAACGAATTCGATGTGATATTAGGAATGGACTGGCTAGCATCTCACTATGCCCAAATAAATTGTCACAATAAGATAGTGCGATTATGTATACCGGGCCAACCCGTAGTTGAAATAAGAGGAAACAAATTTTCCCCTTCCATATCAATTATTTCGGCCATGAAAGCTTATCGACTACTTCGAAAAGGAAATGATGCATTTTTAGCATATGTATTGAATAAACAAGAAGATAAAAAGAAAATTGAGGATGTTCCGGTGGTAAACGAATTTGTAGATGTGTTTCCCAATGATCTACCCGGACTATCTCCATATAGGGAAATTGAATTTACCATTGATCTAGTACCAGGAACAGCCCCGATTTCCAAAACCCCGTACAGAATGGCCCCTGCCGAATTAAAGGAACTTAAGACTCAATTACAAGAATTACTTGATCAGGGATTTATTCGGCCTAGTTCTTCACCATGGGGAGCCCCAGTTTTATTTGTCAGAAAGAAGGACGGTACCTTACGACTTTGCATTGACTATCGATCTCTAAACCAAGTTACTGTTAAAAATAAATATCCACTACCAAACATCGAAGAGTTATTTGACCAACTACAAGGAGCTTCCGTGTACTCTAAGTTGGACTTGAAATCAGGATATTACCAAGTCCGAATCCAAGAAAACGACATAGCCAAAACAGCTCTTAATAGTCGCTACGGACATTATGAATTTGTAGTAATGCCTTTTGGACTAACCAATGCACCTGCTATATTCATGGACTTGATGAATCGAGTATTCCAGCCTTACTTGGATCAGTTCGTTGTGATTTTTATAGATGATATCTTGGTATACTCAAAGACCAAAACGGAGCATGAGAAACATTTGCGCATAGTTTTGCAAACTCTAAGGGACCAAAAACTTTATGCAAAATTTAGCAAGTGCGAATTTTGGTTAGAAAAGGTATCCTTTCTCGGTCATATCATATCCAAAGAGGGAATCTCAGTAGATCCAGAAAAGGTAAAAGCCGTTGTGGAGTGGAAACAACCTTCTACCGTCACTGAAGTTCGAAGCTTTCTAGGTCTTGCGGGGTACTATCGAAGATTTATTGAAGGGTTTTCAAAAATTGCTCGACCACTAACTAGGTTAACCCAAGCTAAGGTCAAGTTTGTTTGGGACCAACACTGTGAGACTAGTTTTCAGAAATTGAAGAATTGCTTAGTCGCCGCTCCTGTATTAATATTACCTAATGGGAACGATGGATTTCAAGTATACACCGATGCCTCTAAAGAAGGATTAGGTTGTGTACTAGTGCAAGATGGCAAGGTAGTAGCCTACGCTTCACGAAAATTAAAACCGTATGAGGAAAACTACCCTACTCATGACCTCGAATTAGCTGCTATTGTGTTTGCACTCAAGAAATGGAGGCATTATTTGTATGGGACAGCTTTCGAGGTGTTCACAGACCATAAGAGCCTGAAATACTTATTTTCACAAAAGGAATTAAACATGAGACAAAGGAGATGGATGGAGATGATTATCGACTATAACTTTAATATTCAATACCATCCGGGAAAAGTTAACAAAGTTGCCGATGCATTAAGTAGAAAGGCCACCATCTCTTGTTTGGCACTTAAGGAATGGAAGTTGTTAAATGATATTTCTGAGTGGAATCCTAAGGAAAAAGAGTTAGGAATTTTATTTTCCACCGTTCAAGCGCAACCTGCGTTATTAAGAAAAATCAAGGAAGCTCAAGAAAAAGACGCAAAACTTAAAAAGATCATGGAAGAAGTTGGTAATGGCAAAAGGGCCGAGTTTGCCATGTCCAACGACGGGATTCTCAGATTTCACAATAGGCTATGTATCCCCGATGACAACAATCTCAAAAGGGAAATATTGGAAAAAAGTCACAAATCAAGATACACAATTCACCCGGGAATCAATAAGATGTACAAAGACATTAGAAAACAGTATTGGTGGACTAGCATGAAAAGAGAAGTGGCGGAATTTGTATCCAAATGCTTGACATGTCAACAGATAAAAGCTGATCACCAGAAGCCCTTTGGTCTCTTGCAACCACTACCTATTCCCGAATGGAAGTGGGAACACATTACCATGGATTTCGTTATGGGTCTACCCCGCACCTCCAAGGGTCATGATGCGATTTGGGTTGTAGTGGATCGACTTACAAAGAGTGCCCATTTTATTACCTTTTCAAAGACTTGTTCCTTGGATAGAATGGCTGAAATTTATAAACAGGAAATAGTCCGATTACATGGTATCCCCGTCAGCATTGTTTCAGACAGAGATCCGCGATTCGTGTCTAAGTTTTGGCAAGGGTTGCAAAGCGCGCTAGATACTAAGTTGAACTTTAGCACGGCTTTTCACCCACAAACCGATGGACAATCTGAAAGAACCATCCAAATCCTAGAAGACATGCTTAGATCCTGTATCATCGATTTTGGAGGAAGTTGGGATCGTCATCTTGCATTATCTGAATTCGCATACAATAATAGTTATCAATCTACCATCGGTATAGCTCCATTTGAGGCCCTTTATGGACGAAAGTGTCGATCACCAAATTGTTGGGATGAAATTGGTGAGAGGAAATTGCTAGGCCCTGAATTGGTACAAGAAACTACGGAAGCTATAGAAACAATTCGAAAACGAATGGCCGCCACACAAAGTCGTCAGAAAAGCTACGCTGATAAGAGACGAAAGGATTTGGAGTTTGAAGTAGGAAATTCGGTATTCTTAAAAGTATCACCACGAAAAGGAATTTTCCGTTTTGGGAAGAAAGGAAAACTAAAACCTCGATACGTTGGACATTTTGAAATTCTAGAAAAAGTAGGAAAAGTAGCATATAAACTGGATTTACCCTCAAGTCTATCTGTAAGGACCCGAATTTTCCTTTCGATTATATATATATATATATATATAGATATACCTATATACCTAAATGTGAACAATTTACATGTTTCTATGTATGAGTGTTCATTATTTTCATACTTTTTGGTACATGTTCGTTTTGAGTGCAACATGTACACGTGTAGGATTCATTCTCGTTTTAGTTAATCGCCATACAACTATAAAATTCAAGAAATATAGGGATAAATAGATAAATATATATATATATACATGGTTTATATATGTATATATACTTAGTCTTAGTAGATTTTCTTGTAACTTTTCTAACTTTTGCAAAAAAGCCCCTAAAGTATAGGTAAATTGTATTTTCTACCCCTAGATATTATTTTCTTCCCTAATATGAATAAATTTATATAATATACAAGAAATATATTATGTTTTCAGATATTTTAAGGAAGGGGGACGAATTTTTGAAGGGGTTTTGGGAGAGAAAATAGAAAATATTAAATACTAGGCTTGTTTGAGTCTTATCCTCCAAGATTGCCAAATACAATGTATAAATACACTTGGCATACACCTTCTAGAGGTATAACTACTTGGTTGGCCATGGTTAAAGTAGAGCAACACTTAAGCTACTTAGACCCAAATACTTGGCCAATTAGGGTAATAATTAGACAAGGACTTAATGCTATTTTATTGCTATGTCTTGTTATTAGTATATATGTAATATTACTTGGAAAAATACCAAAACCACCACACACACCCTAAAATCCGGCCACACACACACACACACTTCATTCCTCTTGTTTTCATTCCATTTTTCTAATATCCTTCAAGTCTTGAAACCCTCTCACCCCTTCAAACACTCACCCTACTTCAAACCCTACAAGGAGAAGAAGAAGACATATCAAGGTAGAAATTGGCCTAGGGCATGAGTTAGGGTTAGAACTTATCAAACTCTTAGTATTTTATCTTCCCAATTAGGCCTAGGAGGTGACCACAAGTTGGTTTCCATCTTGGGTCCAAGGGGATACAATATGTGTTAATTATGTATGTGTTTATGATGCATGGTAGGTTACAATCTTTGAGTACACATGCTGAAATTTATTGAACCTATGCTTAAGTGATGCTTGAGTTCTATGTTATCATGTTTTATGCCTTCTTATAGTCTTATTTATGTGCTAGTAGTTAAAATATTAAGGGTTCAAAGCTGGAAATTTTGAGGTGTACACATGCTGAAATCACTGTTCATACAGAAACTTTGGTTTTCGAAGCTGAAAAGTTCGATTTTTGCACGGCTGGAAAATCCGAAAATTTCCAACCAAAAACCTGGTTTATATACTTTAAATTCAGTGTAGAATAAGCTGTAGAAACAGGTTTTGAAAAGCTGGAGGTTTGGGTTACGAGAACTGGAAATTTCAGCGGTTGCGCGCTAAAAGTGTTTTGCGTCGCAGTCTGCAAATTCTAGCTCTCGTAAGCTGAAATCTCGGTATTTTTCCAAATAAATGTCTATTTTACAACCTTATACATATATATGAAGAGTTTCAGGAAGTTTGGAGGCTTGAAATTTCTGTTTACATGAGCTAATGTCAGTTTCGCAAAAATCGGAAATTTTGTTACTCCATGCTGAAATTTGTGCACTGGTCACTGAAACAGTTTGTGTTATGCTAAAATTGTGATTCAAATGTGTTGGAATTATGTGTGTAAGGGCCCTATATGTGTTCGGTGTGGATGGGGCTAGAGTTCGGCCGGGCGGCAATGGGCTTGCCGGTCTTAAACCAGTTCTCGCCATCCATGTCCTATTCCCATCTTGCATGGACGGAGAGTTCCATGTATTGGTTGTGGGTCGTAGGTTTTTGGCATATACTCGAGATATGACCACCGGTGTGTATAGGTTGGGTGGGAGTTTCGGTTGGAATTTGGTTTACGGCCCGGCGAGATAAGGTAGCCACCCTCCGAGGTGGAAAATGGTAACAACGTGTTGAATTGTGATGCTCTATCAGATCTGGAAATTTATATGATTTGATCATGAAAACTGAAATTTCTATGGTTTTATGTGTGGTTTATGTGCTCGTATGACAATATGCAATTTCACACGAACACCTTATGTCTATGCGAATTTCTACTCAACATGTGTATATGTTGACATTGTTGCTTTCATCATGTTTTTAGCTGGATTTGAGACACCAGAAGATAGGAACGAGGAGGAGGTAGGAGGTCGCTTCGAGGCGTTTAGTTAGTTATGTATATGTATTAAGTTAGAAACTTGAAAGTTAAGAGTGTGTGCATGTAATAAATGAATTATGTAAACCTCTCTTTTGGAATATAAGTATGTATGCTTGGGTTTCATTGTGTTTGTGCTAGCATGTTTTGGAGAAATGGTTCTATGAGAGATGTTGCATAATTAATTAGAGGTTTCGGGGCGTCACAGGTGGTATCAGAGCAATAGGTTTTGGGATGTACAAATTTTTGAATTATGAATTGTTTAACTTTTGAACTTGTGTGTAGGAATGGCCTATTCGGGAGAATCGTCTACTCGTAGGTCAAGGTACCCGTGTGGAGCTTCTCGAATTTCCTCAGTCCGTTTTCACCCATCCCAAGTGGATGAGCTGTTGGTAGAGCTAAGGTTACTTGAAGAGAAGCATGAGAAGTTGCAAGAGGAGTTGTATCACACGCGCCTTAGTCTAGAAGGCGCGCAGAACCATATATACCAGATCCATCAACACTACCAAAGCACTCTTGGGTTTGTGTACATCATGGTTAGGGATCTCCTAGGGATTATTGAGGAGAATTTGTTGCCGAACCCAAACCCGGACGTAGTAAACATAAACTCCGGGGATGGTAGTAGACTTGCTCCGTATGATCTCGACTAGGATAGATGGTTAACTTTTGGAAGATGGTTTAGCCTTTGGAAGGCTTAGAAAGCACCGTAGTATTTTGGCTAGTAGATTGTATAGTCGGTGCTTGTATTTTGCGTTTGCCATGGATGTTTTTGCGTTTGCTGAATGTGTAACCTTTACGTATATATAAGTTATGTCACTCCTATATATATATGAAATAAACGGGCTTTGTTTTATGTTACTAAATTGATTTTGTTTAATGTAGATGTCAAATAGGCGAACACGTAGCAACAACGAAAATTCGGATGGACAACTAACGGCTATTGTCGAACGAATCACCACCCTACTTGAAAATCAGAATAATCATAATCATAATCATGTGGAGACCAACAATGATGCCATTGCCAATTTCCTTAAGTTGGGACCTCCAAGTTTTAAGGGAGAACCGGACGATGTTAAGGCCACCAATTGGTTGGAGGCCATAGAAAAGGTTTTTGAAGTCGTGTCGTGTGGAGAGGAGAAAAAAATTATCTTAGCCACTTTTAGGTTGGAAGAGGATGCGAGACACTGGTGGAAACATGTTAGTCAGAAGTGGGAAGAAACGAGGGTTCCGCGTACGTGGGCGAACTTTGTCCAAGAATTCAACAAGCAATACGTCCCTCGGGTCGTACAAGAGAAAAGAGAAAGAGAGTTTTTAAATCTAGAACAACGAGAGTTAAGTGTGGCCCGATATGAGGCGATGTTTACTCGATTAGCTAGGTTTGCTCCCTATTTCATCGAAAGTGAAGAAAGGAAAGTTTGGAAATTTATTGGCGGTCTAAGGATGGAAATCCAAGATAAGTTGGCCGCGGTACAGATGCCTACGTATGTGGTGGCAGTGGAAACTGCCCTGAAAGTCGAAAGCACGATGGAACAGCTAAAAGTTAAGCGTGGACAGTTTGTAAGGCCTTCGCCTTCGGGAGGTCAAGGAGGAAGGAATTTTGGAATGAGCAATAAAATTGCCAAGACTAGTTTATCCGGTCCCCGGACGAATCCTACTAATTTCCCAGCACAGAAAAACATCACATGTACTTATTGTGGAAAGCCTAACCACACTGAAAGCCAATGCTGGCGTAAAGCAAAGAAATGCACCCGATGTGGAAGTGCCGAGCATTTCATCAGAAATTGTCCGCAATTGGGAACACCACCGGTTTCATCTCAAGAAAAGACCGGTAAGGAAGGCGGGAATCGCATGAGCAAGCCTCGGGTCCAGGGCAAAGTGTTCGCAATAAACCAAGAGAAAATTTCTGAACCTACGGTGGTGGAAGGTACGCTTCCGGTTTGCCGACATTTAGCTAAAGTATTGATTGATCCTGGATCCACACATTCCTATATATCGTTTGATTTCTTTTCAAGTTTAATGTTGCAACCCAAAATTTTACCTTATGAGTTAGAAGTAAGTACTCCGATGGGAACTTCCTGGAAGACGGATCGGATTTATGAGAATTGTGAAGTGGTAGTAGGTGGGAGAACAATGAATGCCGATCTGGTTTTGTTGCCTATAAATGCTTTTGACGTTATATTGGGCATGGATTGGTTAGCCGCACATTATGCTCAAATAGACTGCCATAAGAAAGT